>WBMY01014548.1:73742-103681 GCA_013397315.1 Donacobius atricapilla
CAGGTAAGATGTGCAGCGCGGGGAGCTCCCGGGGCAGGGCCGCTGTCCAGGACCGCACCGCGCCCTCGGCTGGAGGAGCGGTCGGTGGGGGCCGCCGCTGCCCCCAGGAGCGGGGGTACCGGGGGTATCGGGATTACCGGGGCGCGGCGGGCGCGGGGGCTCCTCCACAGCCGGAGCTGCCGGCGGGGACGGCATCGGAGCCGGGGGCAAGGCGGTGCGAGAGCGCCGCATGTCTCCGCATCTCTCCTGAGATGCAGCAAATGCCCAGGAAATCAAAGCGGCATAAAAATGGGTCGCGGAGAAAAGCCGCGTTTGTCCTGAACGGGGTTTGTTTCCCTGTGTCGTGTGCTCCTACCAGCGTGTTCTCCAAGTTTGTTTGTCCCTGTTTCGGGGGACCATGATCTCGCCTGGACAGGGGTGAATGTCTTTGAGCTGAAGAAATGTAGATAAGATTAAACACTAGGAAGACATTCTCCGCTGTGAGGTTGGTGAGGCAATGGCAGAGGTTGCTCAGAGAAGCTGTAGCTGCTCCATCCCTGGAGTGTCCGGGTCCGGGAATTACAGGGCTTGGAGCAACCCGAGACAGTGGAAGGTGTCCCTGCCCGTGGCGAGGGGTGTGGAAAGAGATGAGCTTTAAGGTCCCTTCTAGCCCAGGCCATCCCATGATCCTTGTGTGTTTCTTCCAACTCATGACATTCTATGGTTCTATGAACGGCATGGTCTCCTTTGAGAGGGAACATCTGAGTGTGGTGGATAGAGCTGGACTGTGGTGTTGAGCTGTAGCTGTTAGTCGTGGAAAACGTTGCCGGGATAAACTCCTGCCCTGCCCCAGCTCCTGCGGGGAACGGGATTGCTTTTGTGCAATGTGGACCTGGCAGTGACAGCACAGCAGGGGCTTGGCTGCCTGTGGTGGAGCAAATGAGAATTAAAAGTCTCTCGTGTTGTGAAATAATTTGATTTTTGCATCGAGCACTCTTCATCCGGGGAGAATTTCCAACATTTATGATTTTTATTGGCAAATCCTTACTATCTGAACCAAATCCCGTGATTAATGATTTCCAGTCCAGCTCACAGAGGTGTGTGGAGGGGTGGCAGTGACCGTGCTGCCGAATGAGCCTTTAACCTGGAGCCCGTAAATTGCTGAAGCAGCAGCCAGGAAAACAATCCTGTCTGATTGTGCTCTGACACGGCATTCCCGCGGCACTTCTTCGGCAGCCAGCGGGGTACATGAAACGTCAGCTTGGTAGCTCTCCGTGCTGCCGCTGACACAAACTCCTGTGACAAGGTGAAGTGCGCCGGGGCTCGTCACTCCCGGCCCGATCCCTCCCTGCCCGCGCTGGGACGGGGCCGTGCCGCCCATCGCTGGCGCCGCCAGCTGCTCTCGCCCTTCTGCAGCGTGACTTTTGCTTCTGTTTCTCGGCACCATTTGAAAGGAAATCACCCGGCAAAGCCAAACCCGCTGCTTTCTCCAGGTGGGTATAGCGCAAATCTTGGACCCCACCAGGAGGTGGCTGGAGAGGTAAAGCTTTGGCGAGGAGGGCTATACTGAGGGGGCTGGGACAGAACAGGAGGCGAAGGAGGGGTCCCATTCTGCTCTGAGGGTGTCAGAGTTACCGCGTGTCAGCAGCTGAGGGACCCTGAAGCAGAAGCCAGGCAGCAGGATTGGGATGGATATGGAAATGGCAGGAAAACGGTAATGGGAGGGTTGGGCAGAGCGAAGAAGAGAGTAATAAAGGGGGGAGAATGAGGTGAAAAGCTAGAGAGGTAAAGAGGAGGTTGGGGTGCCAGGGAGACAAGAAAATGGGGTTTCTGTGTGCCAGGCCCCTTGATTTTGGCTCATCCGCTCCATAGGCAGAGGGTGGGCAGTAGTGAATTGCATGTCTGCACCAGCAGTGTTACCATGTCCTGCGTGCAGCATCTTCGAGGTGGAGGGACAAGAAGCAGTGACACGGACACAGGAGAGGTCCCTCATTCTGGAAGGCTGATCTGGGCTGGGCTGGGAACCACCAGAGCTAGGGGTTATGGGACTCTCTTTTTCATCCATTGTAGTGTGATTCCTGACAAAAATGTTAACTTCAGGATGGAGACCATCTGTTTTCATCCTCATATTATATTAAAAATACAAGCTCTCCCTGCCCTAAACACATCATCTGCTGTCATGCTCTCTTCTGTGTGACTTGATTGTCTTCCCACTGTCTCCCTTTCCCTGGGCAGGCAAGCCCTGTGCCCCTCCCCAGGGTCAGAGCAGGGCTGCTTTGGGTGGTGTTGATAACACAGAGTGCACAGCATGGTCCACGGGGTGGGGGTAGAGCCTTGGGCTCCCCAGTGCTCCAGCCATGCCTGGGCTGTGTTCAGAATCCTGTGTCCAGTGGAGAGAGATGCTTTTTTTGGCAGTAGAGTCTGACTTGCTCTGGAGACAGGGCAGTTTGATTTTGCTGAGCCAGACCTTGACAGGGCAGTTTGATTTTGCCAGGAAACATGGGGGGTCCTCATTGAGATCATGGGCTATGGCACACAGGGTGTTGCAGCAGGTGGAGGACGGACCCCAGGGTGAGCAGAGAGGGGAGCTGCAGGCAGCTCGGGGTGTCAGTAGGACTTTGTGCCAGTGGCTGCTGTGGTTTTTGGGGGAGCTGATCTCTGCAGGGTGGTGATGCAGCAGGAAGGTGCCTCTGGGACACTGACGACGTGGCTGTGCTAAGACAACAGCTGGAGCCCAAATACTGTTTCCCCACCACTCTGCACCATGAGGAGTGTGGTGTGTCTGCTGTGGGGTCTGTGCTGGCTCCTGCTCTGACAGGCTTTGTGCAGACAGACTGGGACTCAGCCACAGCAGTGGAGACTGGCTGATTTTGGGGAGGGAAGGAGGTGAGCTATGGGAGAGTGCTGGTGCACCTCTGGGCTGAAGCCTGGTCCCTGGCAGGGCCAGGAGGATACTGGAGCAGAGGCAGGTGTACTGCTTGGTGAACTGCAGAACTCTTGGGATACACCTCATGTATTTTTATTAATGCCCTCTGCCCACAAAGCAGCTGAAACTGGCTGAGGATTTGGAAGTGGAAAGCATCCCTGGTGGCTGGAGTTGCACCACTGAGCAGAGATGGATGAGAAGTGAGCATGACACTGCATGGTGGCACTAATGTGAAACAAGAGTGGATATGATGGAGAAGGATAGTCTGGGTGTACTCATTAAGGACAGGGGGATGCGGACTCACCACTCTAAGGTCTTTCTAATGCTGGCCCAGATGTGGAGGAACCTGGTGAGGGTGGTGGCCCACTGCTTAGTTCTGACTAAACACTGTGGGAGTCAAACAAGATCAAATCCCCAGAAAAGTGTGAGAAATGGGCAGCCCATTTCTCTGTGAGTCTGCTGCGTTGGGACTGGTGATGTGGCAGGGGAGTGTGGTGGGTCAGGGTGGGTGTGTGTGTGGCTGGGATGGAGCCACAGAGGGTGGTGGTGGGGCTGAGGGATGGGGTCCATTTCCAGGTGCCACAGTGTGTGGTGAGGAGGTAGGTGGGAAAGAACGCTCAGGGTCGTGGTGATGTTCAGGACCAGGTGGAGCAGAGCCCTTGTGTCCAGGGACTAGAGCCTGTGCTGCCCCATAGGACAGACTGTGCTTTGTAGGATGAGCTGGAGAGGCTGTGCTGGGATCTGTGCTGCAAACTGCTTTTAGGGTGTGACCAAAACAGGTCTGCTGCTGGGACTGCTCCATGGCTCCTGCTGGCCTTGTGTTAAAGACAATATTTTGCATGTATGGAGAATTGGCGGTGCTGTAGTGGAGAGGGTAAGGTTTGGAATCAGGGCTTGTTTTTTCCCACAGCAGGGACCAGAGTCAGACCCAGCTCTTCCCTGCAAGCATGGACGGTGACATCAGATGCTCTGAGGCTCCCGTTGCCCTGTTCTCTTGTGTTCCTGCTTGGGGGATGTGGGAACCAGCTTGCAGAGCTGGATGTGAATGGCTGGAACAGGCACATGGTACCCTTCACTCTGCAGAGCAGATAAACAAGTTTTCCAGACGTTGAGCTCAGTCCTTAAACAGAGCAGAAAAGAAATGACTTGACCTGGACCCTTTAGAGACATCCATGAAGGATGCCTCAATAAGAAAGTGCTGAGCTCTTCAAATAGCTGTAACATTGTTCTGAGTCCAAAAATTATCTGTGGGAACTGATAAAGCTCCTGAAGGACAAAGTTCTCGGGGTAGAAATAGGCAAATGTTTGCGGAGAACAGAACCCAGATTCAATAAAAAGAAAATTTTCTTGTATGCAGGGGCAGTTAAAAACCAGCAGCTCCTGTTCAGTGTGGACCTGTGGGACATTGCCTTAGAAGACCTATGCTACAAGTGACTGAAAGCTAGAAAAACAAAGCTGCCATGGGGAAGAGAGGCGGAGAGATCACACACACAGCTGGACTCCTGGCCCTGCCACGGCAGGAGTCCCTGGCCACAAACAGCCCTGAGGAGCCTGGCAAGGGGCGATATTCAGAACTGTAGAGGAAGGAAAAAGCCCCCTGGCACTTGTGCCAATCTCCAAGGGAGATCCTTCCTGACCCCAAACTGGCAATGAGCTGTTCCCTGAGCATGTGAGCAGTTCCTGTGCCCGACCCCAGCAGCTGTCATCGCTCCAGGGCACACCACAGCTGCCTAACCCCTTTCCTTCCTTACTGGAGGCACCTTAGGGGGGCTCAGCACCACAAAACGCTCCAGAAGTGGAGTATCCTCAGAGCAAAAATTAATTTCCAGTCCCACCAGGAGACCAATGCTCCAAAATGTTGAGGAAGTGAAATCTTTCAACATCTGTTCCCATTTTTAATGAGTGCTGCATCTGGCAAATGTGTGGATGGGGAGGCCTATGGTGGTCTCCAGATACCCAGAATGGATTTTCTTGTTCTTTGTAGACCACTAAATCTTTCCCACTGATACCCATCTAAAAACGTCTGGTACCCTTGAGGACCCCTCAGATGTTAGGGGGTCCTGTCATGATTAGTGTTGGGTCCATTCTCCAAAGCTTAAGGTAGAACTAGGGTTTGACCCAGGTTGGTATTTCACCCTGCTCACAGCTGGAATTGGGTCAGGTGACCACTAGAGACCTCTTCCAGCCTAAATTCTTCCATGATCATGGGCAGAAGGTGCAGAGCAAGAGGCACCACCCTGATGGGAGATGAATACCAGCACAGTCATGACCACAGCTGCCTTGGGGCTGCCGTGTTAATGCTCCCTGCATTAAAATCTACTGTAAGGCCCTTTGATCCCACTCTCTTTGGGAAACAGCCACCCCAGGGCTCACACTGCCTGCATCTCCTTTGTAGTTTTCTTTAGTTCTCCAGTACTGAGGAGTTCTCCCTTGACCTTGGGGAAGCTCTCCTCCTCATCCTGACAGAACGTCTTTGGGAATTATCTCTTGTTGACCTTTGCTTTGAGATCCTGGTGTGTGTCTGAGAAGAGACCTTCCTCATCCTCACCTGTGTGCACCTTGGCTTTCCATGGACCTGTAGCCCTTCTCCTTCAGACTGGTGATGCCAATGAAGAGACAAAAGTCATCTCCTTGGGAACAGAGCAGGTCCCAGATGTCCCACTTGTTCACTGAACTCCAGTGGTTCTTCAGAAACCTCCTCAAAGGTCTTCCAGGTGCTCTGCCAGGTTGCCCCCCCGCTTTCCTTTGCTGCAGAGCACTGCAAAGGAAGCAGAGAGCTCACCCGTGTGGAGGAGACAAAAGTCCTTGGAGTCTGTTTTGCTGGACCCATGGCAGAGATCATTCAGACATTTCCAGCTGTGGGAGAGAGCCAATCCAAGCAGTAGTGCCTGGAAATCAAGAGAGGAGAAAGGCTGGCTGAGCACATGATCCTGAGCTCCCTGGGAGAATGGAGGTTGGATGCTGGTGATGGCAGGATGGGAGCATCCATTGTTGTCTGGATTCCTTGGAATGATGGGCATGTTCCTGAGCCTTGAGAACCTGAACTGTGTCCCCAGCAGACCTAGGGTCTGTCCCAGGAGGAGGACAGGGCAGCAGAGGAGATACAGCTGTGGGAGGACCAGGGCTGTGCAAAGCCCGGAGGATCTGGGATTGTAAGACCCAGGGACTGAGATGTTTCCTATTCTGGTAGCCACATCCAGGATCCTCAGGAGCTGACAGCTGCTCCAGCATCTTTGTCTCCTCCATCCTTCGGACCCAGGGCAGGGTCCCTTCTCTGAGAACATGTGGTGAGTTGTCACCAAGCCCCTGCCTTCTCTGGCCTCACACCTGCTAGCCCCTGGTGCCAGGAGATCATATCAATTGTCTTCTTGATGACACTGGAAGCTCTCACATCACTTAGGAGAGGAAATTTGGGTCCAGAGCTTGAGAGGAGGGTTCAGTGGGATGGGGAAGGGACAGAGAGGTGGAGAAACTCCCTCTATCTGTTAAGGGCACCAGGTGAGAGGAGTTGTGCTGTAACAAGTGGGAAGGGAATGAGAAGCAGCCCTCTCGCCTCTTCTTCCTCTGGTGGCGCCCAGGGCTGGTGTGGCCAGGGCAGTGGGGATCAGGGTGATGTCCACAAAAAGGTGAGTGTGCAGCCAGAAGCTCAGGGAGGGGGTTGGAGGAGCCTGCAGAGGGCACAGGGGCAGCTGGTGTCCATGTGCACCAGGCCCCCTCACGCAGCAGATGAATCACAGCTGAGGGCACTCAGTCAACCCTGGCACAAGTGTGTCTGTGCTCAGGGCTCCTCAGAGGTCTCCAGCTGGAGCTGGCTGGGACTGCAAACTGACATCTCTGGGAGATGTCCATGTCACGGGGCATGGCTTGGTGCTCCTATCTGTGCCAGATTTCTAGGCAGGCAATGCAGGATTATTTACAGCAGCAGGACAGATGCTGACTGATGCTGCAGCTGGATGGGAGGCACCTGGGTGCCAGGTGAGGAAATTATACTGGGGCAATAAGTGCAAACTGATGCTCAGAGGAAAACCATTATTATAACTACCATGCACTAATACACTTATATAGTTATACAGTTGTCACATTAGCTCTTGGAAAGGATTTGAGAGTCACAGCAGAGCTCCTGATTAAAACAGGAGCCTGGGGCACTGCAGAGAGCAGAAGCACCGTGCTAATAATAGCTCTGCCAGCACTGCACTGCTCAGAAGTGGTGCAGGCTCTGGATCCTGCTCTGAGCCTGGCGGGAAGTGTGGGCTGGAGTGTCCCTGCCTTCCCGCCCTGTTCCTGCCTGCCTGTGGCAGGTAGGTGCTGTTGGCCACGTTCAGGCAGTGGACACTGGGCTGAGCCAGGTGAGCTGCCTGATACCCCTGCAGGTCTGATATCCCTGACCTGCACTGAAGCTCGCTGTTGCCATATTTTACATATTTTGCTGCCATGCAAGGGAAGTGCTCATGGTCAGTAGCACTAGACTGCTTCCCATGTTTCTCCTGTGGGATCATTTTCCCAGTTTCTCCTGTTGGAGAGCAGGCTGGTGTCCGGGTGGCCTGGCTGTATGCTCAGGCAGTGCTCTCTGTGGATGATGGAGTTCTGCAGACAGCCTGGTGTAGGGCCGGTTCCTCATTCACACTAGAGTTTTTAGGGATGGGACTAGTATGTTCCTCAGCACCACAACAGTTGCCTCAAATGTTGGTAGCCCACTCCTTCTTGCCCTCTCTGAGCAGATGCTGAAGGTGTTCCTGTTCAGCTGTGTGCCACAGAGTGTTGTTTTGCTCAGGAAGCAGATGATGAGCTGGTTTGCTGAGCATGGACGCCTTGTTCAGGTCAGGTTGTTGCCCTTCAGGACCCCGCAAGGTTTTACAGGTGATCCTGTGTTCAGCTACATTGTGTTGTATATGGGCTTATTTCCTTCTCCTAACAGAGCTTGTGGTTTTGGCCACAAATCCTGCAGGATCCAGCTCTGGATCGATACCTCCGGATGCCACTAGCAGACACATGGCCCTGTTGTGTCCCCTGAGCTGGGCTGACTTGTGCCTTTCTGCAACCAGCTGAGTCTCGGGTGACTGAAACATCTCCACGTGCTTGCTGGGACTGAGGCTGGGAGCAGTCTGATGCTTCTCTTCTGATGGCATCAGCTGAAATCCTACCAAGAACCATTTTGGTTTTGCCTGGTGAACTCTAGGAGTGGAGAAGGGACACCTCTGATAGCAAACACTTCTCTCTGACCCGCTTTGGGAGGTGCGGATGTCTCAGTGCCTTGGAAAGGCTGGAGGGACCATCAGTGGAGAAATTAGGAGGTGTGAAGTGGGCTTGAGGGGCTGGCTGCAGATTGCCATCTTTAGGTTCCAAACAAAGCAAAGACATCTCGGGTGAATGGCTGACATTCCGACATTCAGGAACTCTGGCATTCCCCCAAGTCCTTGTTAAAACCAGCCAGGCCAGCTGGAAACCAGTCCCACATCAGCATCTCTGGGGGGTTGGAGAAGCTGGAGTGGTTCTCTGGCATATTTGGGAACCACCCTTCTGCCCTCCAACCCACCACCTGTCCAGGGGTCCCTGCTGTGGTCCCCCATAGGTGCAGCATCCCAAGGGAATGCTGCAATGGTGCCAGGGCACTGCTTGCCTGGGGCATGAGCCTGTCTTGCTGCCACAGTGTCTACTTCTGCCACAGGAAATCCACTGCAAGGAGCTGATCTGGGTTAGCGGGGACTTCATTTGCTCCCGAGGCACCAGTGGCACTAAATTGTCCTGTGTCACTGATGCATCAGTGACTCAAGACTCGGTTTGCCTCGTACAAAGCCATTTTCCCTTTCTCTCTGCTGGTTCTGGCAAAGGACCCTACAGCAGCTACTCCATGTGATCTCCCCCCTCCATTTCCCCCCACTGCTCCCAAATCTTGCACTGCATTTATGCACCTTCTTACATGGTATCTTTTTTTTTTTTTGCATTTGCTCTTGCATAAACATTGTCATGTTACTTTTCTGGGATGCTCTTGGGAGAAGAGCTCTTCCCTCTGCATTTAATAATTTCGCTTTACAGGATATCAAATAGCACATGCCTGCTTTGCACCATAGGCAAGGCACTGGGCTTCTGCTCCTCTATAGCTTGGATTGCTTATTCAACATGATCCAGGCTCTGAAGCTGCTTCTGCAACACAGCTGGGACTTGGCAGAGGTGATGCTATGCATGGAAGGGGAGTTTGAAGGTGTGTTTTGGAGGGACATAGCTGAAAACAGAGGAATACATCCTGATATTTTAAGTTGATCTTTAAGCTAAGGAGGGAAGGTGCTTGGTATCTCTCTCCTGACACTTCTTTAATTTCTTCTCATTGTAAAAATCTCGAGGCATTTTCTAAGCTACAGGAAAACCTACTTTGCCTGTCTCAAAATATAATTTGGAAATGGGTTTTAACTTCCTGCCCAGATCTGGGGCTTTTTGAAAAATGTATGGCAAATCCATAGTAAATCAGTTCAATTCAGGTAGGACTGAGTAAAATGAACGAAATATACTATATTATTGCCAATGTGTTGGATGACTCTATGCTATTTTCAGTCATGGAATGGAATTGGGAATGCTTATCTAAATTCTTAGTCTGTACCAAATCTGAGAGCACCCCAAGTCAAAGCTAATAGGAGAAACACAACTTGACCTTAAAAACTAAAAAAACTAAAAAACAAACAAACAAAACCTAACCCCCCCCTCAATAGTCTAGAAAGAGGAGGTTGATGCAAAATGGTCTGATATCAAAAACCCTTTCTCTAAATAATTAATTGTTCCTAAGGCAATGGCATTTCCACAGGAATGAGCATAAATGGCATAGGGAAACTTGCAGGACTGTGTAATAGAGCAGACTTCTTTTTTTTCAGTCTCCTAATAACACAAAAAAACCCCAACTGAAATGTATTTATGGTTCTGTCATTGCGTTTGGGCTGTGACCTGCGCGCTTGGAGCTTCAATTCCCAAAGGCAGGGCTTTGGGGAGTTATCAAAGTCTGGCCATAAATGATAGGAGGGTTTTTGTAATTAACTTTGACGACTGAATTTATAAAGTTCATAACTGGATTTAGAGGTGCGTCCCAGCACGGTGACCTCAGCGGCTTGTTCTCCCCATGTCACTGGGGTGCCGCGGTGCCCGCCGTGTGTGCCCGCCGTGTGNTCCGGCCGTACCGGCGCTCACGGAGCTTTTCTGCCCGCCGCAGGTGGGGAGCGCCGCGGGAGGCGGGACACGCGAGCTGGCCCCGGACCATGCGCGGATGTGCCCGCGCCCCCGCTGACCTGCCCGGCCCGGCCCCGCTGCCCGCCCGGCACCATGGGAGGATGCTTCTCCAAGCCCAAACCAGGTGACTGCCCGCCGACGCCCGGCCCGCGTCCCGCTGGCCCCGTGGGAGAAGTAGGTCAGCGGTGCTCGCTGGCCGGGGGAATGTTAATGCTGGGCTCCTGCAGCGAGGATTACTGGGCTCTTAATCCCCCCAAATTCCTCAGTGCTCTCACTCCCTGGCAGGGAGCTGTGGGGGGTTGCAGCAGTGCCTGGGGGGTGGTGGGTGGGAGGGGAACTCACCCTGTACCAGGACGGAGGAACCTCTGCCTGGTCGCATCTCCTTGTTCTTCACCACCCCCTGCTTCTACCTTTCTGCCGGATGCAGAGCAGAGTTGCCCCTCTCGTGCGCCAGTGTAGGTTTAGGTTTGCTGTCCCAGCACAGACACATGGGGCTTCAGAACCTTCTTCTGCCACGGCTTTGTGACTCACTGGCCAGCCCTTATTTCTTTCCCTGCGGGAAGGGAATGACCTGGGAAGGAGCAGGCCAGGTCCTGGAGCTGCTCTGCTATTGGGATTTTATTTTGTTGGTGAAGCTTGTCCATCTGTACTGCTTTTGATGGGGAAAGCAGCTGCAGACACCTGGACATCAAGGATTCTCCCCCTGCCTGGTACCTTCCTTCCATGGCTGGGCTGGGTGGGCTCCCTGCTCTGTACGGTTTGGGGACGAGGGGGTGTTTGTGCAAGGAGCGGGGTGGTGCCGCCTGCCCAGGCTGGTGTGGAAGTGTCAATGCCCAGCCCCGCCCTGAGCAGGATGGAGAGGAGAAGGCGCTGCCCGATCACCCACACTCTCCACCCCTGGCAGCGCCCGCGTGGCTCCGGCGCGGGGCCCCAGGGAACGATGGCTGTTCCTGTCAGTGTTCCCAAAGCTGCCGTGGAGGAGCGCTCCCAGCTCCCATCCTGCAGCTTGTTTTGGCCACCTCAGAGGGAGCTTAGGTGACCTTGTCCTTGTTACTTGCTTCTGCCCCAGGGCAAGGGGAATCAGAGAATAGTGGTGATCTATCAGAGCAGTCAGCATCCCTGTGTAGCCTTTGTGCGTGGAAAGATGTCTTTTGGGGCCCTTTTCTTGGCAATTTGTCTTGACTGCCTGAGGCAGGAGGGATTTCAGATTGAAGGACTAAACGGGTCAGAAGGGAGATGGAAGTTGTGACTCACTGAACATCCACGGAGTGAGGTCCCTGCCTTTCTGCAAGGCACAATGAGAAAATAAAGGTGGTTTTCTGCCCTTGACCTTTACTGTGAAGATGTTATGGGTCACCACCAAGGTAATATGGCACTGGACACTCTGACCTGTAAGTTTTCTCTGTGAAAGCCCTGTTTATATGTTTCCTTAAAATGTTTGAGGAGTGAAAACACATTCAGGAATATGTTCAGTCTTTGTTGACTAAACTTGTGACGAACTCTGCTATGAGCAAAATTAAACTCCACCTAATTTTGTATCCTATCAGCAAAACTCTGTGCTCTTGGACCAGTGTTGGAATACCAATGCTCTGCAGGCATCTTTCCTGAGCTCCAGATTTTTGTGGAGAGCAGTATTTGCACAGCAGGGCCAATTGCCTGAAAATGCCACCCTGCAATGCACCTCCATCCCTCAGCTCTGGTTTGGATTAGCATCTTCAAAGGCTTTGCACAAGCCTTCCGCAGCCCTGGGTAGCTCAGCACCGACTGTGAGGCTTCACCCCAGGCTTATAAAACCTGCAAATGCAAGGAGGTAAATAGAGGCATTTGAGGATACTGATTGCTCTAGCAAAGGGTTTCATATGGGAATTGTACAGTATTAGAGCTGAGGACTGGACTTCGCTATTTGTAGGAATTGACCTGTTCCTTGTCTGAATAAGCAGGGACAGAATAGAGCTATTTGCTCCATCAGTGCTGTTTCAACATGAAGGGAATATTTCAGATGCAGCCTGAAGTGAACAGAATTGATTCAGGCACCTTTTCAGGGTGTACATGAGGTCCTTATCTGCTCCATCTGCATCATTACAAGACAGAACCTCAGTTGCCCTGAGCACCCTCAAGATAACCTTGGCACCGTGCACATCTGACCTTTTGATGGGCATATGAGTGATACAAGAGCTCTGGGGAGTGGAGTCCTGGATCCCTAAATAGCTGTGCTGACTGTACTGCTGGCCAGCTGTGAGGTCTGGCTGCTGCTGGAGCACCCATCTCCCTGTCCAGATATTTCAGTGTTTAATTAAGAGCTTACGTTCAAACAGTGAAGTAATCTGCTGCTATCTCCAGTGCTGCAGTCCCGTGATGCCAAATCCTCTTCTGAAGGCCCAGTTCTCAATCTCTGCATAATTTTTTCCTTGGGTTTGTCTCGGGTGTTTGATGCATTGGGGATGAGCTGCCCAGCTGGCAGCCTGTGGTATCCCAGCACCCACTCCCGCAGTGCAGCCAGGTCAGGATAAAGAGTGGCAGGTACCATTATGTGCCAGCTCTGTATGAGCTGTGGCAGCTCTGTCTGTGTGCTGGGTATGGGAGAGTGACTTCAAAACCCATTAATTGTGATTCTTCTTCTGCTGGGCTCAGTGTTTGATGGTGGGGCCGAGCAGTCGCTTCCCAGTGCATGGGGTATCTGGGGATGGGTTTTGCCCTTGCACAGAGGATACATTTAGAAGGGAATGTGCCCCCTTCTAATGAATGCTGCACACTGATGGAGGGTGCTGGAGGGGATCCTGTTGGCTGTGTGACCTGAGGTTGTCCACAGCCTTGGTTGGTAAGTCTGACCTCCTGGGTTTGGACTGTAGCATTTGCTGACAGAGCATCTGGAGAGCTGAGCCAGGCACATTTGACATGGTGGTTTTGTCATTGGCTCTGTCATTTTTAACAGAATGATAGAATCATGGAATGGTTTGGGTTGGAAAGGTCTGTAAAGACCAAGTAGTTTCAACCCCCTGCTGTGGGCAGGGACACCTTCCACTGGACCAGGTTGCTCCAAGCCCTGTCCAACCTGGTCTTGGAAAGAGGGGAGAAGTGGTCCACAGAAATGGTTTGGAGTCTCTTTGAGACTGCCTGAAGTCACTGTCGTTGGGGCTTGTAGTTGAAGTGGGGTGGGCAAGCCCAGGGGATGCCTGGGGAGTGCAGCTCTGGCAGGGCACAGTGAGCCCCAAACACGTCCCATGGTGGTAGATTTACTCTATGCTGGTTGTGGGAAAACAAACCCTGCTGGGGGAAACGGAGATTTCTGGCTGTGCCTGCTGGTCCCTCCAGCATCATCCCTTGATGCGTTTCTGGTTTCCGCTGCTCCCAAAGCTGCAGGCACCTTACAGCTGTTCCCTGCCCTCGGTGCTGCTCTGCCCTGTGCCTGCAGCCCTCAAGTGGCGCACCCTGAGGCATTGCAGGGGTTTGGGGCTGGGAAAGTCAGACACACTGCTCTCCCCTTGCCAGCTCAGCTCCTCTGTCCCCTCCCTATAGCCAGGCATCCTCATCTTATCCAGACTCCCCTTGGCTCAAGTCAGCTCTTGGCTCATGTCAATTCTCTCTGCCCATATTAACTCAATATTTTCCTGGTTTCTAGTATTTTAAGTATCGGGTACCTGGAGGTACAACCTTTCAATGGCCCAATATTCATAATTTAACTTTAGCCTCCAGAAGGGCTCTGAGCCATACTGGGAACCCAATCCTGTGATAAAAGAGTATTGGGGCATCTCATTGCCCTAATTTTTTAAAAATAATGCCTGTGACTCTGCACTGCCACCCAGTCACCTGCCAGCACCCTCCTTTGGGATTAATGTCAACAGTTCCAGCCTCACATCTAAAGTTCCTCTCCAAGAGCAAGCAGAGGCTTTGACATGTCCCACAAGGCTGTGAATAGTGAGGGAGAAGGAATAAATTTACAAGGGATGTAATGGGATATTAAGGACTGACTGCTTGTGTGTGTGACATCAAGGCAAAGCACAAGAACATTGTGACCACAAGAGAAAAACACCTGAGCCAACTGTGATAAATGGTGTTGGGACATGGCTCCTGATTGTATGTGAAGGATCCCAGCAGTGCTCAACCTAAAGGCTGAAAGTCTGGGATAAAAAAAATGGGCCAAAATTTATGGTCTTGTCAAGAGTCTGTATTTTAAATAATTCTGTGACTTTGAGGAGCTGACTCAGGATTTTCGAGTAGTGGGAGCTTGCAGTGCTGAGTTGTATGTGGATATGTGATACGAGCACTTGCTAATGCTCAGCTGGTTCTTCTGCTTTTTTTCTATACGCTTACAAAATATTTTTGGCCCTGGCCTTCTGGTTCTTCATCTATGTAAGTGTGTATCTATACAGATATCTTAAAAATGTGCATGAGCTTACACAAACACATACACACACATATGTATGTGTATAAGTGATGGTGGCACAGGGCAAGCAGGCACATCTCTGTCTCTCATCTATATATATATACCTATACATATATACATCTCCATTTATATTTTTATGTATATCATCTGTACCTTTATGCCCATACCTATGTATCAATATCCATATTTATATCCATATCTCTGCCTATATTCCTGAGGAGTTGCCTACTGTCTGGATTTGTAGTCACATGCCTAAAACTTCCCAAACAGTTTGCTTTAAGGTCCAGACCCTCTTCTAGCAGCTATAGGATATGACTGTCAAAGAGCTGGAGCACACTGGCCCCAGCCCCATTGTACCAACTGGATTTCAGAATTAAACTTGGGTTTATAAATATTTCATTTAAATGTCATTTTCTCATATGGCAACTGAACCAGTTTGCTGGATCAGCTCAGGTGCCACTTAGCCCTGGATTCCTGGAGGGATCATCCCTCAGGAATGCAGGTTTCAGGCCAGAGGGACACCCTATGAGGGGCTGAGAGGCATGAGAAGGAGGAGGAGATGGGGGTAAAAAGGATTGCTGAGAGGCAAGTGGGATATGCCCCCCCAGAGGCAAGTGGTGAAGTGTGGGACCCGAAATAGGAGAGGGAAGATTTAATAACTCTTTTTCTTTTCCTCTGAACATTTGTCCAGCAGTGTTGGTGGGTGCCAAGTGGGAGTGGCAGAGTGCCAGAGACCTGCTGCTTCCTGCATATGTTTTTCTAACTGAGGAAGAAGGGAAAAGCTCAGAGCTACCATTTCCTTCTTCATCCCTGCAGATTCATTTGCCAGTGAATCAGTGGGCACTCCATGTGCTTACCTGACCCAAATGTGCTCTGGAAAACAAAGTCCTGGGGCATCAGCCAAGTGAGAGATGGGAGTTGCTCCCTGCCGGGTGAATTCACTGATAGTCCATGTCCCTCTCACCATTAGGGCTCAGAGCCACCAGCTTTACCCAACCTTTGTCTCATCCTGTGACATGGTCTGGCTGCAAGGATGCACAGTCACATTTTCTGCAGATTGACTGTGAAATCATATGTCATCAGCCTCCTGTTTCTTGGGCCAGAAGTATTTCACTGGGACTGGCATAAATGGGTATTCATTATATTTCCAAGCTCCATCCTGGAAAATCCATGTCTGCTTTTCCCGTTGCCCTAGGAAAGCGGTGCTTATGGAGAGCAGCCTCTTCACTGGGTGCCTGCAGCAGCTGGGCTGCTTCTCTAGAGCTCCAGGAACAGATTTGCTCATAGCAGTGTGGGTTCTTTTAATGCATGGTGCTGGCCCTATTCATTTGCATTAACTCCTGCAGCTGCAAGAGCAGAGCAGAAGGTGACGTTTTCTGTTGGTTCAGGGTTCATACGCAGAAAATCACTTTCCTGGATCTGTCTGTCTCTGCCCCTCCTGAATCCTGCCCGGGTGAGCACAGAGGTTTGGCACTTTGGCAAGGAGCCACGCATCCCTTGCCTTGCTGAGCAGGCACAAACACCAGGAATGTGCAGGACTCCTGAGACAGCTGCCTGCCTCCAGGGCCTGCATGGCCATGGCCACTTGCTTTTTTCCCTTCCAAAATGAAAGACTTGTTCTTCCGTAGTTCTCTCAATATTCTTGCAATGGAAGTTTTGGGACAACAGATGAGGCTGGGAAGACCCAGCATCCCTGTAATTCACAAGCCTTGCTGAAGGGCTTGTTTTCACCCTTCCTCTGCCTTTCCTTAACCTGTTTAGTTTGTGAACTTCAACTTTCATCTTCTACACAGATTTTCCTGTTCATGACATTTATTAGATGGGAAAGCTCAGTGATTTCCCCTGTACTTGAGATCCTTCACAGTCTCCTGGCACTTTCCCTAGGCTTGCTATAGAACTCCCTGGCATTTATTTTTATATTAATGGCTTTAGCTTGATGAAGTCCCTCGGAGATAAAGTGATGCTTTCCACTTTGTGATGTGAGAGCTCATCAGTGGCTTCTGATGCTGCTGTGAGCAGCTTACCCAGCCCGGGCCTGGGGTGCAGTGCAGGGATGTAGCTGGGTGGGCCTGTGGGGAGGGGGGTGAGCACTGCCCTTCGGGGGGCTCGTATGAACACAGAACGATTTGGGCTGGAGGAGGACTTAAAGCTCACCCAGTGCCACCCCCTGCCATGGGCAGGGACACCTTCCACTATCCCAGCTTGTTCCAAGCCCCGTCCAGCCTGGCCTTGGACACTGCCAGGGAGGGGGCAGACACAACTTCTCTGAGCAAACCCATGCCAGGGGCTCCCCACCCTCGCAGTAACTTCTGCATGTCCTCACCTGAGTGGCCGGGGACGGCGCCTTTGCCCCCCACTGTCCCTGCTCCCACGTGTCCCTGGGTCCTGTGGTCCCCAGCACAGGGAGGATTTATTGTCAGACCTGTTCACTGGTGTACACATGAGGAGAATGGACCATCCTTGCTCCTCTCACCTGTTGTTGAAGAGTCACTCTACACTCAAAACCTCGTGGAAATAATGTTGGATATTTCTAGTTCCTTATTAATTGGTCTCCATCTAATGAAGCAGCTTTATGCACCATGCAGTGTTGGCTTTCTCTTTCAGTTAACATTACCTACAAACAATTAAAGGGGTTTTTGAAGTCTGTCTGAGCCCCAGAGACCTTGGCATGCCTCATATGGAGCTGCCTGAAGCTGTTTTCCACTGAACAGGATAGGAACTGTAGCTGAGAGGTTGTTTTGCACCAATGACTCATGTCTGCTTTCAAGAAAATGTACTTTATGAATGCAAAGTGCCTGATGCAGAAAGAACAGAGGAATAATGGGCTCAGGTAATCAAGCCAAGCTTGATGTTAAATGTTTTATCTTCCAAGTCAAGCCAACAAAAAATACCTGTTTTGATGTCTGTTTCCAAGTTCAGGTAAGGAAGCAGTGGTAGAACAGTGAACAGCAGCAAAACCTCTGGCTTCATTTTAACAAAGGTTTTGGGTTGTTCCTGCAGTTGAAGTGAAAATTGAAGTTGTGATACCTGAGAAGGAGAGAAGCAAGGAGGAGATGTCACCCAATGGGAAAGCCAGCCCTCTGATCTACAAAGTCAATGGGACTGCCCGGCACTACCACCTCGAGGAGCATCCCATTGCCAGCAACCCCTACCACAACCCAAAGGACGTGGTGGAAGCATCTGTGTGCCACGTGAAGGATCTGGAGAATGGACAGTAAGTGCCCAAAGTTTTTGCAGATAAAACTTGAGAGACCTGCTAACCTAATCTGAATGTCCCGTCTTGTTCTTTAGAGTTGTTGGAGATGATAATTTAACTTAGTAAACTCTTTTTTTTTAATCTTAAAAAATTACATCATGGAGAAGTGACAGCTGTTTTTACCAGGTCTGCTCTTCCCTGCATGAGCTGCACCGGGACTTGTCTCGAAAGAGGTGATGTTCTGTATCAGAACTTCTCAGGAGGCTCTGCTCAACTTGTGTTAACCAACCTAGACATTTTTTATAAATTTATAGCCTTAATGATTTTACAAAGCAGCAGGAGAGGTGCATGGGTGGAGCAGATCAGGCGGGTCATGTGCTCCATCGTGTCTGCAGTGCCTGGCTCTTCCAGCTGAGCTCATCAATTTGCTCTTTCACTAAGGATGCAGCTTTTCAGATCTCTTGCAAATGAGAACACAGTTCTGCTGGGCACATTCAGTACCCTGATTTAATTTTCTGAAGTCTGAAGAGTGCCTGGTCACTGTGCTTTACAGGTGCCTCTTTTCTAGGGTAGAAGTACAGGTTCCATTGACATCTCAGAGGGCTCCATCTGTATGTAAAAGAAAATAGTTTGAAATAGCTTTTGTTCCAGTGAGGGAGCAATGTAAGGTGTGTGGGACACAGCAGGAGTCTGGCAGCTGTTTGCTTTAAATTGAAGTATTGCCTGTGATAGTATCCAAGAACAATCCATGTACTATAGGCTATTTTGTGCTAAACTTAAGGGGCTTCATGGGCCATAATTTCACTTCCTTAGGTAAGTTAATCTAGGAATAAACGTGGTTTTTTTCATTGCAATGGGAATTTATGTATTATACCATTCTACAAAGGGATGCACTGCACTCTGTTGGATTAAATCTTCACACGATGTGGAGCTGTTGAGGTTGCTTGGTTCCAAACAGGACAAGGTTAATTTTTGCCGTAGCCATGAGATGCATGGCCAGGACCCAGAGGTTGTTCTGTACAACCTTGTCTCATTGCTAGGGGTGGGAAGGGAGTCTCTTGTGGGGAGAAGTGGTTCCTTGTGACTGAGTAACTGTGAGGGACAGAATGTGGTGCACAGGACGGTGTAATGCTGGTTCCAATCCACAGGGAGTGTGGTGGTGAGCTCTGAGCTCTGGGTGAGCATTTTGCCATGTGACTCTCTCTTTAGAGCACCTGTGTTATTGATATTCTTGCTGTTACAGTTGGTTTTCTTCTCTCATTGCTGTCTCCAGTAAATTGTTATGTCAGCCTGTGATCTTTGCTTTTTGTGACTCCAGTTCTCCTCCAGCCACCTACAGGTGGGGCAGGAGAGGAGGGAGAGTGAGCAGCAGGACGGCTTTAGTGGGAGCACTAAATTGGGGAATTCCATTCCTGAACCACAGCAGCCTTATTTAGCACTCAACATGGCATGGGAAGGATTGAGATATCAACAGATCTGCCCAGAGACGGTTGGAAACAAATTCGATCTAAGCATTTGTTATATTAGGCACAGAGCAACTGGCCACAACGTTGCTTGGTCTGTTGACGTGGGTGTGGTACCTCACCTTGTCTGTATTTTCATATATTCTCTCTGTGCCCGTCACAGTGCTCCTTTGGAGAGCAGGGAGAAGGGTCAGGGTCGCTCTGTGGGTGCACTGTGGGATATTGGTTTAGGACATGATCACATTGAGGACAGCGAGGGCCATTTGGGATATGTATTCAGTGTGGATCTCCTGCCTTGTTGTCTTGGTTTAGGAAAACAGGTGTCTGCAGGGAAAGCTGGAGCTTCCCTTGGAATGGGGAATGTAAACACCCTCCCTCTGAATTATCATAATTTTGAAATTAAGGGGCTTTCAAGCAAAGATACGGGAATAGGAATTTACTAAGATTGTTAAAAATAAAAATGTAGTATTACAATAAGGGTAAACAAAAAAGAAAACACTGACAGAGTCAGAATGCAACCTGACACCTTGATGGTCAGGGTGTCAGTAGCAGTTCAATTAAGAAAAAAACGAATCCTGTGGCAGCACCGCAGCACTGAAAGAATTGAGTCAGACAGTGGGACTGATTTCCAAAATACCCTTATAAACACCTGGGCTCTGTTAAAGGTTTGGAGGAACTGGGCTTATAAACACTGAACAAGGTATTTAGTGGGTGTACTATATTCTGTCATGCACCAGCCCCTGGGAAAGTGGAATGGTGCAATGCACTGTTAAAAACGACATTGAAATCAATGGGTGGTGGGACCTTCAAACACTGGGATCTATATTTAGTGAAGGCCACATTGCCAGTTAATGCCAGAGGGTCCACCAATTGAGCTGGCCCTGCCCAATCAAAACCTCTATGTACAATAGAAGGGGAGAAAGATCCCATGGTGTGTGTGTAGAATGTGTTCAGGAAGTAAGTTTGGATCCATACTACCTCAAGCAAAGACAAACCCATCTGTGGGATTGTTTTTTGCTCGAGGATGTGGATGCCTTTGGTGGATGATGCAGAGGGACAGAGAAACACAGTGTATCCCTCAAGGAGATTTGACTTGTGGAGGTGTGGGTGACCTACTACCACCTGTGCAGGTGAGCAGTGGCAGCAGGGCTGGAGAGGAGCAGGGCAGAGCACAGGCAGAAACTGGAATTGCCTTGATGGTGAAGAAAAAGGGGGAGATTTTCTTGGGAAATACAGTTGCACAAGGAGGGTTCTGTTCCAGGGTCAAGATGCAGCCTCACCTGGTCTATGGAAGGTGTCCCTGCCCATGGCAGGGGGTGGAATGAGGGAGTTTTTAAGGTCCTTTCCCACACAAACCACCCCGTGAATCTGTGAATAGCTAGATTGACTGGGGAACAGGGAGTATGAGAGATGGAAAGCTTTGGAGAGCTCCTCTGGCTGCAGGGAAGGTGAGGAAGAGCTGACTGCAGCCTGTGAGAACATACCTGGCTGCAGGTGGCTATCCCAGGGAGCTCCTCTGCTAAAGCCAGAGCTAGGAGCTGGTATTGGTCTGGTAGCCAGTCCCATTGTGCATCACCTGCTGCAACTTGCTACGAGTGTGACAGCAGACGTGCCAACACCAGACATTTTAGGGTGAGAATAGCTGTTTTCTAGCAGGCTGAATCCAGGTCAAGATAGGAGTGCTGTGAGAGGGTCCAACAACATGTAAACAAGGCCAAGCCAAAGGAGTCCCCTGGTGCTGGTACCCAGAGGGATTTTCTGGGATATTCTCCCAAGGAGTGTGCTGGGCAGGGGTGTGCATGGGCATGGCAGCAGCGCAGGGTGCCATGAGGCTTTGGGCACCGCTGCCCTGCGTTAGTGGAGTCTGCAAGCACAGAGTGTGCTTTCTGCCCAACCTTTATGTCTTTCTGTTACCAGCTTGGCCTCAGCAGAACTGAGATGCAGAAAGATTTTGGAGGATAAACTGGTGCTACTCTGCCCAGCCAGCCTCCCAGCAGGCTAACTGAAGGGACAGAAAACAGCCTCCCAATACTCTCACAACTCTTGAGCAAAGGTCCTTTGCAGGAGCCAGAGCTGAGATTTAGCTGTGCTTCCCAAGTGGGGAGTGGGGTGGGACAACAGAACAAATTCCCAACTGAGTAAATAGCTCAGCGGGGTGCAGGGCAGTGTAAAATCATTCTCGGGATTACTCTGCAGTGAGTGCAGGATGGGAGCCTTGCAGGTGGCTGTGGGCTGGCTTGAGGACACCAGGTCTTGTTTTTGACTCTCTCAGCTCACACAGTTCCTTGGGTAAGCTGTAAATTCTTTAACTTATCTTATCGTATCTTCCCAGGGAGTTATGGTTGCCATTGAACAGGTTTTATCAGCTGAGGAATGCAGCAGGACTTGTACTGTTCCATCCCCCTTGTGCAGAGGGAAGAGCTCCAAGTGCTGAGTGTCCTACTCGAGAGGGAGCAGAGCTGCATCTCTGAGGAGCAAGGTGGCCCAATTAATGGGGCAAAGGGCAGGCGTGGTGAACTCTGCTGGTCTTCACCCAGGGTGGCAAAGAACTTGGGAAATTGAGCATCTGTCGTTGGACAGTTGATGCTGGTGAAGCACTTGCTGAAAGTCTGGCTTGAGGTGGGTTTGGGGGTGTAACAGAAGTGTTGGTGGGATGAGCCCTGTTCTCATCTCCATGGCTTCAGAGCAGAGTAGAGCAAGTGTCTGTGTAGCCTGGGGGCAAGTAACAGGATTGAGTTGGGATGTTATCTGAGAAGGAATGAGCATGCAAATTCTGTCCCATTCTTCTGAGACCCTGGAACTTGGTGTGCATGAATAGCATTCCATAATCACACATGGCCCCCTTCCTTGGGGTTTGCTGTGGCCACGGTTCTGTGTTTGGCACCCCAAAGGCAATGTGCAGGGGTAGCTGTAGAGATGGTCCTCTCCATGCAGTGGGAGCAACCAGGATTTCCAGATAAACATCACGCTGTGTAGGGATAGGCTTTCTGGCTGGAAAAGGGGAAGTCTCCAGGGAACAGCAGCTCTGTTTCCCTGTCCAGCTCCATACAAAAGGAGGGCTCTCTCCTCAACTCTTCCTTTCCTCCATGGTTAGCTGGAAGACTCTGCTCTGGGGAAGCAGCTGCTGATAGTTGCATTGGAAAGAGGTTCAGTGCCTCAGGGAGACCATGGATTGCACAGAGGGTATTGGGACTATTGGTTGGAAAGGGGGATCCAGGAGATGAGAAGAGATAGGATGTGCTGAAGGAGGGTCTGGTGGACCTGGTGGAGGCACAGTGAGAGGGCAGAGAGTAAACATTGCTCAGTGCAGAGCAACGTCATTGTCACTCAGCAGCGCTTGGCCACTGCTCTGCAAAGCTGTGGAAATGTCTTTGGCCAAGGTCTGGGCAGGTGGAGGAGTGGAGGCCTCAGTGCTGGAGCCTTCTGCACCCCAGTCTCCAGCCCGCAGAGGGGATCAATGAGCATCCTCCTGGGAATGATGGGTGGTGAAAGACTCATGCCCCAGCAGATTGTGCCCCTGACTGATGTAACATAGCTACCAACACAAGCCAGTCTGTACACAATCTGCAGGGCATGGGAGCTCCGGCAAATACAAGCACGTGTTGAAGCTGCAATGCAGAGCCTGTGCCCAGCCAGCCTGCAGCAGGCAGAGCCAGTCACTAGGCAGGAATCACAACATCCTTACATCCCTAGGTGATGCTGTGGACAAATTCACCTGCCTGCAGCTGGTGCAGAGGTGTGTATTGCTCAGTTTATCCCTGCTGGGACAGAAGACTGCAGAGCACCTCTTGGGAAACCCAAGGGTGGTAGAAAGGATTTTCTAAAATGCTGCTTTTCAGTGCTAGTGGCACCGTCAATCACTCATTCAGCAGATAGGTGTGCTCAGTAGCTCTTTCTGGCTTGCGAACAAGGCGCATGATCAGCAAAGCGATGCTTTTGGCTGGGATGGGGCTGAATCTCAGCCTGGATTAGCTGGTTAAGGAGGGATGTGTGGCCCAGTGAGCCTAAAAACTGCTCAGTGTTGTAAATAATTCCTACTGTGCTAATCACACTTTGATCCAGGGTACCACACTGTGGAATCATTCAATCAGAATGGTTTGGGTTGGAAGGGACTATTAAAGGCCATCTGGTCCAACCCTCTGCCATGGGCAGGGGCACCTTCCACTAGACAAGATTGCTCAGAGCCCCATCCATAGAATCACAGAATATCCTTGAGTGGGAAGGGACCCCCAGGATCATTGATCCAGCCCCTGTCGCTGCCTGGACCCCCCAACAACCCCACCCTGGGCACCCCTGGAGCGCTGCCCAAAGGCTCCTGGAGCTCTGGCAGCCTCGGGGCCGTGCCCATGCCCTGGGGAGCCTGGGCAGTGCCAGCCCCCTCTGGGGGAAGAACCTTTCCTGCTCTGCAGCCTGACTCTCCTGGCACAGCTTCATGATGTTCCCTTGGTAACTGCTCTGTACTTCCTTCTGCCATCAAAGTGTTTGGCTGAGGCATCAGTGAACGTCTTCAACATCTGAGTGTGATGTAACTGCAGGAACGCCAAGTATAACACTAGGGTTATGTAGCTGTTGCAAAGCCAGCATATCTGGGATCATGGCTGTCTAATTTTGCAGGTTTTGTTGGCTGTTCACTTATATCCATTAGACCTGAGACATGGGCACACCATTTGTGCATTGTTGGTCTTTGTGCAATCCCAGCTCGTGGAGCACAGCCCTTCTTAATACCGGCTAACAGATTAAAAGGTCTTTGGATTTGCACAGATTGGTGCTATTGAATTTTTTCTAGTTGTTTAAGTGCTCAGGTCAGAGATAATAATCCCTTTTCCCAGTCAGAGTATCTCTTCTCAGGATCTTTTAATGCTGCAGAACTGAACCCTAATGGTTGTTTAGGTCTGCATGGGCCTTTCTGGAGTATGTTACTCTAAGTCCCATGTTCAGCAAAACCCCATTCAGCTCTTATAGGATCATTAGAATGAACTACCCCAAGTGTTGAATACATTTTTAACTCCTCTATTAGCATTTGTAAAGCCTCTTGTGACTATCAAGCCACCCCCTAAGTCTGGCTTTTGCTCATTAATGCATACAATGGTCTTGCTCTATGGAAAATCCAGGAATATGATTTCTCCAGTATCCTGAAATGTAATCATGAAGAACATGTCTTTTACATCTAGAACTGCCACCCATTTGTGTGCAGCTGCCTACAGGGTGGCACTGAGTCTGGCAGTGTTTGGGCAATGTCTTCCTGTGTTGGCATTCAGCCACCAATAATCAATTGTTAAGCCAGCTCACGCCTGGTTTCCTCACTGACCAAACAGGAAAATTATATGGGATATGTGTCCTAAATATAATACCCCTTTGTTCTGAATTTTTAATAGATTATTTTTCTATTTTTTTTTCAGATATTTTATTATTTTGGGGGTTTTTTGGGTCTGGATGACCAAACATTCCTGTTGTACAATTGCCAAACTTCTTTTAATGATATAATATCCTAAAATGTTTTCTTCATGATCTGTGACTGCAAATGTGTATGAGGCCGTTCATTTTCCCCCAGGTAACCATAAACAGACTTTGACAGTGGAGTGTATAATACTTTGTCCTTTGAATCCTGTTAGATGGACTCTTTCTTTTAAAATTTAAATTTTTTTCCCAGCATCTGTGGGGGTGATTGCAGATATTTGGGGTAGTAATTAGAAAATTCAAATGTTGTTTTCTAGGTCCTACTGGTAAGTAGATATGGAGCTCATCCTTATCAGACCATTGATGGGTCATAATTCACTGGGTGAGAAGGCCCAAAGTTCACCCAGAGCTTAGTATCTTTTTCCTTTAGTGTTTCTGTTAACTCCAAAGGGTTGGGGGTGGGGGGGGGGTTCCTGTGGAGGCTTTCCATTACTTGTGTTCCCTCCATCCTGCACCACTTTGACTAAGTCTGCTATCCTGCACTGGACTGTCCCCCGGGGCATCACAAGGGACTCCTGAGGTCACTTGCTCCCACTGCCAGCTCCCCCAGCAGCTGGGAAGGTGCTTTGAGCAGCCTCTTGGCACAGTGATGGATAAATTAGATGCTGCCACTCGATGGCCCAGCTTGGCTGTGCCCCAGGCTGGGACAGCAGAGCCACCTCCAAAGCTGGCTTGGTGACAAGGAGTGACCCACGTCTGTGGTCACCTGAAGCCAATAGTGAGCAAAGTGAGGGAAGAGGGAAGCCTGGTGGGACGAGGGCTGGATTGTAGGCTGGAGTGGTGGCATCTGCTGTCAGGCGGATGCTCTGCCATCTTTCCATTTGCCTCCTCCCCAGGATGCGGGAAGTGGACCTGGGCTGTGGGAAGGCTCTGCTCATCAAGGAGAGTGGCGAGTTCCACGCCGTGGGACACAAGTGTCCCCACTATGGGGCTCCGCTGGTCAAAGGTCAGTGCATCATGTCCTGGGGAGCAGCCTAGGGCAGCGCAGAGCGAAGGACAGCCCCCTGTGCTGCCAGGCGTGCAGCAGTGCTGCACTGCACACTCAGCATCACCTGGGCATCTTCTGGCTGGGGAAGGCATGGGCAGCCAGCTGGGGCTGCACAGAACTCCCCAGAGCGCTTTGGCAGCTGTGGTTTGCAGCTGCCACTGCTGATCACAGGGCTGGGGCTGCTTCTTTTTGAGGGGAAAGAGGACTCTCTTTGAGCTGATGGGATCCTTTCAGTAGCAAAAAGAATGTTGCTCATGTTACTGACTGAAGTGGGATGAGGTGGAGTGGTTTCCCATCTTGGCAACTAAAAATATTCATTCTGGCACTTTCTCAGCACAGGCTTCAGGACCTGAGCCTAAGCAATGGCAGCAGGCAGTGCTGGCCTGGCTGTGTATTGGTGTGCATCACCAAAACTGGGCTTGGGAGGCCACATTGCTGGAGGGATCCTGGGGAAGACAGGGGAGCATCCTTCTGAGTGTCTTCTGGGCACTGGTGGCCCCGCAGCTGTGCTGGGTGTAGCAGCCACGCTCTCAGCCCCTCCCTGGGGTGAGCAGCCCCTCCCTGGGGTGAGCAGGGCAGAGGAGCCCCACGCTGCCCTGTAGGTGAGCTTGCCACCCTTTCAGAGACTTGTGGTGCGCTCCTCAGACTGGCTGTCACACAGGGATCCCTCTGGGGATTCTGCTGCAGCCATGGGTGCAGGGGGCTGCCCCTGCACCCCACTCATGGTGGAGATGAGATGTGGCACCACTGTGCCTCAGCAAGCAGAGACACAAGCTCCAGACCAGTCTATGGGCACATGGTGGCCTGTGCTCTGCCCCGGCATTGTAGCACGGAAGGCTGAAGCCCAAGGTAGCAGCCTCTGAGCCAACACCTGGAGAAATGAATGCATGGCTTTAGGCGTGCCTGTGCCTCCCAGGCGTGTGCAGGTGCCTTGCTGTGCCAGAGTCTGCTCTGGAACACACGGACCCTAAATCAGTGATGCTCTGCTTGAGGCACCACTTGTTCTGGGTGATGGTGGGGCTCGTAAGGGTGACCATGAGACTCTGGGGTTGGCAGCCCCATCCTGGCTGGAGAGCGAGGTTATATCCCAGAGCAGACAGTTTCGGAACTCTGCCCAGAGGTACTGGAGGACTCTGCCACCCAGGGCATTTTAGAAGGAGTTGCTCATACAGGATCCCAGCTGGTCCCCAACATTCCCCGTGTGCGTGTTGAGAAAACTCCACCACTGCCCATCCAGGGCCACGTCAGCTGCCTCGTGTCCTGTAGGAGAGGTGCCATCTCACAGGATGGGAGGCAGCTGCAGGGCAGCACCAACCCTGCTCTGCTCTGTTCCCTGCAGGGGTTTTGTCCAAAGGAAGAGTCCGCTGTCCCTGGCACGGAGCTTGCTTCAATATTGGCACAGGAGACATTGAGGATTTTCCCGGCTTGGATAGTTTACCCAGATTCCAGGTGAGATCCTTGTCCTTGCAGCACAGGAAACCACAGAATCATGGGATGGTCTGGGCTGGAAGAGACCTTAAAGCCCACCTCATTCCACTCTCTGCCATGGGCAGGGACACCTTCCACTATCCCAGGTTGCTCCACGCCCTGTCCAGCCTGGGGTTGGACACTTCCAGGGATGGACTAGCCACAGCTTCTCTGGGCAACCTGTGGCAGGGCCTCCCCAACCTCCCAGGGAACAATTCCTGCCCAGTCTCCCATCCAGCCCTGCCCTCTGGCAGTGGGAAGCCATTCCCCCTTGTCCTGTCACTACAGGCCCTTGCCCAAAGTGCTTCTCCTGCTCTCTTGGAGCCCCTTAAGGCACTGGAAGGGGTTCTTGAGGTCTCCCTGGAGCCTTCTCTTCTCCTGGCTGAACAATTCCAGTTCTCCTTAAGGCTGCTCTCAGTTCCTTCATCCCTCAGCCTGGACTGATAAGCTGAATTGCTCACATCCAGGTGCAGCAGCTTTCGTTTGCCCTTATTGAACCTCATGAGATTCCCATTTGGCCACTTCTCCAGCCTGGCCACATTCCTCTGTGTGGATCCCTTCCCTCTAAAGCATCAACCAAACCACTCAGTTTGGTGTCACCCACAAAATGACTTTTTATTGTGATAAAAAGAGTGTTCTATATGGCATTGGGCAGGTATTGTCCAAGGATGTGCTGGTGTCGCCAGTGGAGAGCTGCTCCTCATCCAGCGCCTTTCTCCCTGCAGCTCCCTGCACCCACTCACAGGCATCAGACCCCTCCTGGGAACCTGGGGGTGCTCAGTCTGGGAGGTCTCTGGAGTAGGAGTGGGGTGGGAATGAGAAATCATATGTAATTTTGGGGCAGAAATCAGGTTGTACACTGAGCGTCGGTGCGTGCTTGATGTGAGGCAGGAGATGCCACAGCCTCGAGCTGGGATGAGCCCTGCTATGGCCTGAGCTGCTCCTACAGGTGACCCAGTGCCACCACCCCTCGTGCCTTAGCTGTTGCCCAGAGGGAACCCTTGCTACTCTCCAAACCAGCACTGTTCTGTCACCCTCAGGTGAAGATTGAGAAGGAGAAGGTATACATCCGAGCAAGCAAGCAGGTGAGGGGCCACTGACATCCAAAAATCAAGGCCAGTGCTTTCACTTTTTGCTGTATGTGCACGGGGGTGGGGGAAATGCTTGTCTTTGATCCTCTGGCCTGGGCAGAGGGATGTGTGAGTCCAGTTTATATGGAGGTACCAGTGGAACAGGGCAGAGGTGTTGGTCTGCCTCCCACCCAGCCTCCCTGCAGCTGCTGGACACCTGGCCTGGGCTGTCCATGCTTCCAGGTCTTACAGATGGTTGTCCTGCACTTGTCCTATATTTCCTTAAACTCAGGGCAGCTTTTAATTTAGCTGGTCCCTGCACAGAGGCCTCTTCCACCAGCCCTTTGGCCTTGTCTGAATATGGCATAGTGACAGAGGCCACTTGTGCTCCCTTTTGAGCCCACACCTCAGCTCCTGCTGGAGAGGAACCTGGTGCAGCTGTAGAAAGGCTCTCCTGCCCTGATGGGATGCAGAACGAATCCCACTCAGGCCACTGCCATCTTTCTTTCCATGAAAAGCCGCCTTCTAATGCATGGTTGTATGTACACGTGCAAATCCAGTGGCTCAGAGCCCCAGTGGGCCCTTATAGCACCTGGGTTAGATCCAGAGACGCCACCTCAATGGCAGCACTTCAACTCCAGCTGATTTGGGGATCTGATGAGGGGAAGCTGAGTCTGTTTGCTCTACCAGGAAGAAATTTTGGCCTCTATTGCCTGGGAACAGGGAGTCTGTGCAGCAGGGCTACACTGGCACAGGTCCATGCCTGTGCTCTGGTGGATTGGACAGGTCCATCAGCTTTGGATATCAGGTATACAAGCTCTGCCAGGTTCAGGATAAAATTCCTGACAGAGCTTCTTCATTCTTGTCTCACCTTTGGTTCAGAATTGCTCAGGACACGCCTGCTTTTTCTATTGCCCCACCACCACCCTGGCTCTGAGTAGCTCCATGGCTTTGCAGAAGATGATGGATTTATTTTTCTTCTGTACCTTGTAAGGGGTAGTGCACTGGACAGTGGAATGGTATTTGGATGAGCAGGGTTTGGAATTCTTGCTCAGTCCAAGGGTGTGATTGTTCCCTTCCTATCCAGGCTGGTTTATGACACTGCTGCAGTTGTCCCCATCCCTGTCTGGCTGCCCAGAGTAATGCTGAGTAAAGATAATTGCTTTCCTTCTTCTTTTTGGTGGTGACACAGGCTCTTCAGACACAGAGGAGGACAAAGATGATGGCAAAGTGCATCTCCTTGAGCAACTACAACCTGAGCAGCACCAATGTGCTGATCATTGGTGCAGGTAAGGGTGGCACATGCTGGGACCATTGTGTGTGTCCCCTCCCAGGCAGGGATGCAGGGAGGGGGTGTCTGTGTGCCCTGCAGCCTCTGTCACCCCTCCTCCATTCCTCCTTGTGCGAAGGGTCACACCAGAGGGTCTTCCTGAACCTTTCTGTCCTACATGCTAATGATCCAAAGGTGCCCTGTGGTCCAGTCTGTAGAACTTTGTAGTTCCCTGTTGCCATGCTTTGGACTGAGCCCTGAATCCTCTTCCTGTTACTCCCTTCCCAGTTACATCAGCAACCCCTGATTTCCACTGATGATGACTGTAAAGTCTTTTCAGGTCCCTGTGGTGCTGATACCCCTTTTTCTCTTGGACCTTGCACATCCCTGTCTCATCCCATTGCAGCTCCAAAGTTTTTACCTCAAGATGCTTCTCTGCAGATGAGTTCTTCCACTTTTCCCACAAATATCAGATCCCTGCCAAAAATAGCAAAGCTCCCTTCCCTTCCCTTCCCTTCCCTTCCCTTCCC
>WBMY01014548.1:103813-136467 GCA_013397315.1 Donacobius atricapilla
CTTCCCTTCCCTTCCCTTCCCTTCCCTTCCCTTCCCTTCCCTTCCCCCTGTCCTGTCCCTGTCTCAGCTCCATTTTCTGTATTGCCATTTTTGTAGAAAGCCTGGTGGGGTGAAGCCCATCTGCTCCGTTTCTGGAATGGGTTAATGCCAAGGCTGGGCCATGTTGTGGTGAAATGGAGGGTGGGAGGAGGACAGGAGCTTCTGTTCCCGGGTCTGGGAGGAAACATCTGCTCCTGGCACTTGAGTTGTTCTTACTTGAGTCTCAAGGTCACCAGATCCAAGCTGTGGAAATTGGGATCATCTAAGGTGCATCTCACAGTCTGAGCGGGGGGAAAACCAGCTTGACTGGCTTTTCCCATGCTGCTGGTTGACATTTTTCATCTTCCTTGTTCCTGTTTGTTGACTGAATGCCAGGGTGGGACATGCTGCTCCCTGAGGTCAGCTGGAATGTCCAGGTGTGTGCAGGTCTGGACAGTCATCACAGTCCTCAGCCAGGTCACTCCACAGGCAACATTAGCCACTGCTGAGGAAACTTTCTCAGGCTTTGCCAGATAAATGTACAGGTTTGTTAAAGACCAGAGCCTATTCTGGTGGACACCAAAGGAGATTTCAAAGCTGGATTTGTGGAGAAGTGGTGGGGAAAGGCTGCCCACCATGATATAGTCCACGTCCATCTTCTCTCAGTGGTGGTACAGAATCTGTGGCTCTAAAAACACTTATGATGGAGTGAGGCTTCTTTGGCCGAGAAGAGACTCCAGACTTCTCACCTGAGCTCTCCAGTCTCATCAGTTCAGTCAGGGAAGAAGGAATGCGCCAGCCAGGCTGCCTAGCTGTAGTGGACAGCATGTCCCAAGGCAGCTTTTTGTTCAATTTAACCTTTTTTTTCCCTGTGATTGAAACAAGTGAACAAAAACCTTTAAAGAAATAGCATGGAAAATGCTCTGCAGTGAGTCACACAACCAATGCCTTGACTGTGGAGAGGGGAGGACTCCCTGCTCCCCATGCTGGGCCATAAATTCACCAGCAGCAGGGTGTGCAGACCCTTCCCTGACTGGAGAAGTCCAAGGGTCTGAGCAGCTGCTTGTGCCCTGGAGTTTGTGAGATATGTGTAGGCATTAGCAGCACTCCTCAGGTGTTCTCTTTGTGAGTTGTGACAGTTTAGGGACAGACAGGAGGATTAATGTCACGGTCCATAGACAGAGCATCGCTTCTCCAGTGCTGTGCATCTGCTCCAGCCGGCTTCCCATGTGAGCTGTTTGAGTTAGGAAAGGCTGTGACGTGAGGCCAGGGCTGGTGGAGATGGTGGTTTTGGAGTCAGTCCCAGTGGATTTACCAGTAAAGGGCACAGACCTCCCAAGGCCGCACACGTGGCTGTCACTGGTGTCCTTCTCCCTTAGGGGCAGCTGGGCTGGTCTGTGCAGAGACCTTGCGCCAGGAGGGTTTCTCTGACCGGATTGTGATGTGCACCATGGACAGACACTTGCCCTATGACAGACCAAAGCTCAGTAAGGTTTGTATCACTCTGGGTATGCCACATTCCTCCCCAGTTTTAACATTTGCTCTAGCACCTTTCCCTGCTGTTATTCATTGCAGCAGCAAGGTTCTGTTTCCTTAGCCATCCTGTCTCTGTTTCCCTTGAATTTTCTTCCCTCTTTGTGACTGATATATGAAACACAAAAAAGGAGTTGTTCAGACTGAATTAAGAGTACTCCAGCAGAAAAACAGGGCATTCTTCCTTGTGTGGGTGGGCAGGCCCTGGCACAGGGTGCCCAGAGAAGCTGTGGCTGCCCCTGGATCCCTGGCAGTGCCCAAGGCCAGGCTGGACATTGGGGCTTGGAGCAGCCTGGGATAGTGGAAGGTATCCCTGCAAATTGAAATGAGATGAGCCTTTAGTCCCTTGCAACCCAAACCATTACATGATTCATATGATTCTTCAGAGATTTAATGCTGGCTGTCTTAGCCACCTTGTACCTGGATGGGTCTTAAAGTGTTTCTGGATCAAAATCTTTAAGGCAATGAAAAGGAGCCTGTGAAAAAATGGTGTTGTCTTCCAGGGTTTTTATTAGTGCCTGTTTCTTGCTGCCCAGGGATGCTCTGTGCCATAATTATGATGATTCTCAGCTGTCATCACAACTAGATAATTAGATGGAAGTGCAAAGGTCACTTTTTCTGGCACACATCCCATTTTGCATTCCAGTTTACAGGATGAACTTTAATCATATTTTTTTACTGCTGATTCCTGAGCCTTCTTTGATGTCAGACAGCAGTTCAAGTTGGACAGCAGCATTTGACCTTGGAGCTTGGAGATAACGTAAGGTGAGCTATGTGTTCATCCTCATGTCAGGAATGCTTACCACAGTCACGGCATCTAACTCTGCTTCCAGCACCCACAAAAGGGATCATCAAAGAGAGGTAAACATGCACGTGGCTGTTTGGGAGCATTCAGGCCTTTTCCGTGCTGGGGTAAGGAGCCACTTCCTGGTACCTGCATCCAAGCATCACAGGGGTTGTGCTGCGGAGCTCAGAGAATCTGAGAGTCCCTGACCCAGCCAGCCAGCTCTTTCAAACACTTATCCCCATGTATGGGTCTTAGATTGGCTCTTCTTCTCTCTGTTAAATAGTAAGAACATTTCACATGCCAGAGATGTTATACATGGTTTGCTAAATCCTCCACAAAACACCTCTGACTGTAGTTGCTCTCAGAAGGTGCACAAAGCCCATAGAAGAGAAGGAAGAATTTTTGCGAAGAGGGTAGGAAAAAATGGAATTTTTCTTAATCCTGTTGTGAGTGGGACTAAACCTGTAGAAGCCACTATAGGAGTGCTAACTCTGTAAACAGCAAAGCTCTTGCTCCCTGAAACTGCAACACTGCCCTTCCTCTGCCCTGCTGAATACCTGTTACCAGTCTGTCCCCAGGTCCTGCTGGGCTGCTTCCCTTTGTCCCCTTTGGACCATGATCTATTCCCTGTGTGTTGCCACATCTCTGTTACTGTCCCCAGAGCACCAAGCAGCAGCAGACGCCGTGGTGTTTGTGCACTGTTCTGCTTTGCCCTCCCTGCACACTGTCACAGAGGGGTCAGGTGTTTCTCTCTGTCAATGTGGAGTATTCAAAGAATTTGCAGTAAAACCTGTATGACCCTGCCTCGAGTCCTGTGACACCAGTCTCTGCTGAGCAGAGCATTGTCTGAAGTCAGAGTAAGGGAGTGTCTTGTGAGGCTCATTCCAGCCCCTGACCAGGCCACCTCCAGGGGGAAGGATCAGGCACATCCATCTCCTTTGGCGAAGAGGAAAGCCCTTGATTCCTGCATCCCCTGAAGGATCAGGCACATCCATCTCCTTTGGCCAAGAGGAAAGCCCTTGATTCCTGCATCCCTGTCGCTGGGCATGCAGGGAGCAGCCTGCACACCCAACTTGTCACTTGATGCTCAGCTTGTCCTCAGCCTGAGTCTGAACTTGAGTCCACAGAGTCAGGAGGACAGATGAGCTTGGGCTCAACCCCGTGTGTAAAGAAGATGTATATCTCACCCCAGTGGCCAGGGGGGGCTGGGAAAAGCAAGAATTTTTATCTTGCAGCTGAGGATGTGCAGATATGGGCCCCAGCCCCTTGCTTCAGCATTCGATGGAACTTGTGCAGCATAACTTAAGGTGCTTTTAAAAGTGTATCCTTGTGTGTTAATGCTGCTTGTTCTTACTGCTCTTCTAGCTTCCATTTGCTCTGGTAACTGGCAGTTTTCTGGTTTTCCAAATAATCATAGAATGGTTTGAGTTGGGAGGACCTTCTAAAGGTCATCCTGTGCCACCCCCCTGCTGTGGGCAGGGACTCCTTTTACGAGACCAGGTTTTGGTCTAGTCCAGTACTTTCAGGGATGGGGCTGCCACAGCTTCCCTGGCCAACCTGTTCCAGAGCCTTGCCACCTGTGTTGTGAAATGAGGCTTTTCTCTTGCTCCTATGAACCTGTGTGTGCTGGGAGGGGATGCAGTTATGTCTGCTTTGCTGACACTCCAAAGCACTTGCTGTGGTCCTGCCTCAGGCACTCAGTTATGTCTGCTTTGCTGACACTCCAAATGGCTTTTTCTGCAGTCAATGGATTCCCACCCTGAGCAGATTGCCCTGCGCCCCAAGGAGTTCTTCTGTACCTACGACATCGAAGTCCTGACTGAAATGCAGGTAAGGAGAGTCCTGTGTGTGCCTGAAGGAAAGGCTCTGCTGGGGAATGTGGCACTGTCTCTGTTCTTGGCTCACTGCATGCCACTGTGTGAATGTTGGGTCTCCCCCAGCAGCCCTCTTTTTGCCCCAGAGTGCGGGTCTCCTGTGGTTGTTCAAAACACAGCTGAGGCAATGCTCCTGTGGCAGGAAGGGCACCCTGGGTGTGACCATGATGTGGCCATCTGTGGTGATCATCATGTGTTACTTGCCATTCCTCATGTGGGTCTGGGGATCCAGGGGCCATCTGATAAGGATAATCAGTGTTCAAACAGTGCAGACAATGATGGCTTAAATATTTCTCCCCATTATTTTATTTATAATGGGAGACCTTCCAGCATTTGTGAAAAGGCAACTAGGACTATTTAAGGTGTGGGTTGGCCAAGTTGTGGACAGAGGGGACTAAAACTAACAGAGTAACTAAAAGCAACTAATTAACTAACTAACTAAAACTAACATGGAGGACTAAAACCTGAAAAGCTGATTGGGCTGGGACCTCGGTGAAAATCTGGGATTTCTTCCCTTAACATTATCTAGGAATGATTTTAGGTGGCGGCTGTGGATGTCAAGAGCAAGATAGCTGTGTTCAAGGATGGGTTTAAGATGGAATACAACAAGCTGCTGATAGCAACGGGAAACACGTAAGCTTCGGACAAACATCTTAAAGATCAAGAGAAACTTTAATCTGAGAATGTAAGGAGCTTGTGCCTGGGCATAAGGGATGAAATGTGGCAGGTGAATTTGAACCCTGAATTTGTTTGAGTATGGAAAAGTTAAGGAACACAAAAGATACTAGAAATGACTGTATGTATCTACACCTACATCTATATATCATCATCTATCTGTTTCCTATATATCTACATGATATAGAATTGCAGAATCACAGAATGGTTTGTGTTGGAAGGAGTCTCAAAATTAATTTAGACCCACCCCTGCTGTGGACAGGGAACACTTTCCACTAGACCAAGTTGCTCCAAGCCCCGTCTAACCTGGCCTTGGACACTTCCAGGGGTGGCATCAGGACCTTGAACATATTTTCTTTAACAAAAGCTCTAAAGTGGAAGTATCCTTATTTTTTTAGAGGGCATTTTTGCCACATTACTCTTCTTTTCACTCCTTGATAACACTCAACCCTGACAACCAGATAATGCATCCCTCTGAATTTCCATGTTTCATTTTCTGCCAACCTTTAAGATCTTTCTCAGCAATTACAGCATAACACTTTGCTGTTGCAGCCTTAATTAGGTTTTGCTGTTGCCCCATTCTAAGAGATCCTTTGGGAGCCTTGGGCCCAGGATAGGAATTTTCAGGACTGAACCTGGTCCAGCCATTGGGAAAGGTGGTGTTGATGTGCTGGGATGCTGAGCATCACCCTGGATTGCTGTTGTCACTTGTGCCCTGGAAGTAGTGGATCAATTTGTTTTCAGTTGGAGGTTTGTCAAAATTGGCAGTTTAAGCTGAAAATGAGGCATCCTGGCTCTCCTTCCTTGTGATCCTTACATCAAGCCATAAATTGAAGCAAGAGAAATTCAGCCCCTGCTGAACATAATTATGCTGAACATAATTATGCTGACATAATTTGTCGTCTGGGGAAGGGATGCTGTAGAACAGCCAAAGCAGGGACTCACACTGGAAACCAAAGTGCCACAAGTGATAGCCAGTGCCACAAGGTGTGACTAGCTGGTACTAGGGTCTACAGCATCACAGCCAAAATGCCGTGTGCACCCGCCACCCAATTAGGTTCAAAAGAGGATTAAGTCTTCGGCAATAATTTCAAAATCCTCATGCACAAGCATCAGGTGCACTTGGTAAATGCTTTTTGGGGCACCTAAATTATTTAGGATCTTCTGTCCTGTTTCCAGATGTGTCAGGTATGCAGAGGCCGGATGTTAGAAAATATACGGGCTCCAGTAAGTGCCTGGGGAGGGCACAGTTAGGCTGCTACAGCATCAGCAGTGTGCCCCTGGGAATGGAGAGTGTAGCCTGCATCTGCAGAGCCTTATCAAACTTTCAATTTCTGGCTCCAAAGCACTGCTGGAGGACAGAGTGAGTTTTCGGTGTCCCATTAAGCTTCTAAAAATTTTATGGCATACCAGTAATTGAGCATAGGCTTGTAAAGCAATGCCTGCCCTGTGCTGGCTGCACTGCCCCAGGAAGGAGCTCCCCACCAGTCTGATGAGGTCTGGGGTGGCTGTTCAGCATCCCCTGCTCCACCACTGGCCACCAGCATCTGAGATTTTCCACGTTTTGTCTCCAGCCCAGAGAAGGGTGAAAAAAGGAAAGCTGGGAATGTTCTTGGAGCCCTGGAAGGGGTGTCTGCAGTCCTGACTGGGCGCTGAACCACACAGAGTTGAGAAAAGCAGCTGTATCACCCTCAGTGTTTTTCAGGCCCAAAACTCTCAGCTGCAAAGGCAAGGAGATGGAAAACGTTTTCAACATCCGGATGCCCGAAGATGCCAATCGTGTGGTGAAGCTGGCCACAAGCAAGAACGTGGTGATCGTGGGAGCCTCCTTCCTGGGTGAGTGCTTGGCTGGCCTGTGCCCTGTCCCAGCTCTCCGCCTCTGCCTGCAGGTGGGTAAGGTCCCTTGCCCAGTTTGTCACTGCCCGGTTAGAGGTAACACCCCCGTGAAATTGGACCTGGGGTAGTCCAACCTCCAGCCCCAGGTGCATGTAAGGACATTTCCATGCCAAAGAAATCGATTTTTCAAAGAGGCTGGGCTGGCATGTGCGCAGATATTGCTGTCCCAGTATGAAAAGCACATGGCAGAACAAGTACTGGTGCTCATGTGGGTCCAAATCTGATGTGTCTAGAGCTGGCTTCAGTCAGCAGTCCTGTTGGTGGGTGGGAGCCTGTGGGCTTATTCTCTTTTGAATTTTAGCAGTGTGGTGAATTTTTAAAGGGCACAGGAAAAATCTTGTAGTTTCTTTGATGGCTCTTCTTTTTGCTTGATATGGTTCCAACAAAATTATTATGAGTCCTAAAAAAATAAGAGTGGGTCCTGCAACCCTTAAACATAAACGGTTATTCATCAAGGAATTTATTATAAAATGTTAATTATTTGTTTTTCTTCTTTTATAAAAGATAAACTTGTTTTAATGGTTGAATCAAAATGATCTGCAGAAAAGCATGTGGTGTGGGGGGCTAATTGCAAACTGCAGGTCGTCAAAAACATTCCTTTCCAAAAAATCCCCACAGATAGAAGATTTCTTGGTGGAGGTTCCCATGCAATTCCTAGCCGCAAAATTCTACCATTCTGATGGGAGAAAACAGCTACTCCCAAGAGCTGTTTTCTGACCACAGCTGAGGTTGTCCCAGCCATAGGAGGAAGGTTTCCCTTGTCTGAGGTCCCTTGTTCCATGTTTTTCCCAGGGCACTTTGGAATTCCATGGCTAGTTCCTCCCTTTGGTCTTTAAAACCTCCATCTAAGAGCACCTGAATCGGTGTGATCCCTGGTGTGATCAGGTCTGGGGGCTCCCCAGTTCTCCCAGGAGTGCAGCTCCAGCCTCCCGAGCTGGACTGCGTGAGGCTGCTCCCTGTCTGCAGCCCGGGACACAGGGCAGTGCAGGGTGGGTTAACGTGGCTGTTTGGACCTGCGTCTCTTCCTCAGGGATGGAGGTGGCCGCCTACCTCGCAGAGAGGGCCCACTCGGTGTCCCTGGTGGAGCTGGAGCATGTCCCCTTCAAGAAGTTCTTTGGGGAGAAGGTTGGCCGTGCTGTCATGAAGGTGACCTTGCTTTCCCATCTGGGCGGGTTGGTAACAGAGCAGGGTTTATTCGCACTTATAGCACTTACTGCACTAATTAATTTACTTCCCATTTATTGACAAAGCTGTGATGGCAGCAGACAGTGAGAAGGGGCTGTGTTTTCCCTGCCATGGTCCGCGTGCTGTGGAGCTCCTTCGAGAGCCGTGCTGGGGCTGTGGGGATGCTGACCTGCTTAGCTGTGGGGTCAGGGACAAGCCTGCAAGGGTGGGCAAGGCAGTGCTGGGGGCAGCAGGACGTCAGGACCAGGGCGGTTCAGGGTCCTGATGTTCCCTGCTCTGTCCCTTGTCCCCCCCCGCAGATGTTCGAGAACAACAGGGTGAAGTTCTACATGCAGACAGAGGTGTCGGAGCTGCGGGAGCAGGAGGGGAAGGTAAGTGGTGGGCAGGGGCTCCCTGGGGGAACTGCTGGGACATCCCCCAGAGCTGCCATTCCCTTCCCCGCTGGGGTTTTGCTCTCCCCTCTCTCCTGTCCCCTGAAATTCATGTTCCTGGATTTGGCCCCCAGGAGCAAGTGCATGCCAGTGTGGTGTGTGGGGTGGCTTCATTGCTCCCACTCATCTCCTGCTGCTTTTCTAAGGAATTATGGTCAATTTGCATTTCACAAACGAGGTGAGCTGCCAGCTTGGCTGCCCCCTGCTACAGAGGGGTTTTGTCCCTGAAATAACTCTGATGTGCCCTGTGTCTCCTGCAGCTGAAGGAGGTTGTGCTGAAGAGTGGGAAGGTCCTGCGTGCTGACGTCTGTGTCGTGGGCGTGGGTAAGGGCTGTGGGGCTGCAGAGCCAGGGAGGGAGGGCAGAGAAGTTGGAGGGGACATGGCAGCAGGAGGTCCCTGGGGCTGGGTGGCCAGGGGTACTGGCAGTGGTCTGCCAGCACTGCTGGACTGCCACACATGAGTCTGCATGGCTAAAAGAGGCATTTCTAGAGCCCCCACCACAAAATGCAACTGAAAATATATTTCAGAAGTAATATTTTTTCCCAGGGAAAAAAAAAAAACATTTAAAGCAGTTTCATCCTCTCAAGTTTTTTTTTTTTTATTAAAGCTTCCCCAAACTGAATTTTTTAATGTGTTTTTTTTCTTTTTAATTGATGCTTACAGCAATCAAAAATGCATTCCATGCTATAAAATAAAAGAAAGTACCCCATAGAATATGGTATTTTTCTCTTTTACACTTGTGGGGGAAAAATTCTCTTTCCTTCCCTCTTCAAAATGCTGTGGACTGGAAGAATCACAGAATTAATTTCATTCTGGTTTTGTCATTTTTATTGACTACTCTGATTTGTGAAAAGCCTGGAGGTAAAAAAAAGGATGAAAAAAGGAAAATGAAGGAAATGTACAGACTAGGGGGAGGGTGAGGAATCCTGGCTGGAAACTCAAAGGTTTCCTTTTAAATACATTTTTTTTTTCAAAATATCTTTAAAAGAGAATTTAATTGAAAATTATCTCCAAGCACTAGAAAAGGGTGGTGGGCAGGTTACACTGATGGCTTGAGCAGGACAGGGATCCTGAGGGGCCAGAGGCTGACGCAGTGGGGGCTCTGTAGGGTACCTGGCCCTGCTCCACACTCCCGGAGCAGCTGCTGCCTGTCCCTGCGGGCAGCCTGGCAGGAGGAAGGGCCTCAGGATCAGCCCCCGCGGCACTGCAGCAGCCTTTGGCTTCCCTCCCAGGTGCAGTCCCAGCCACGGGCTTCCTCAAGCAGAGTGGCATCAACATCGACTCCAAGGGTTTCATCGTGGTCAACAAGGTGAGCCCAGGGGCAGCCCCTGTGGGAGGGAGAGCAGAAGCTGGGTCAGCTCCTCTGATGGATGAGCTTCCCTGGAGCTCCAAACTGCTGCCACAGGGGCTTTTCATGGCCTTTTATCTGCCAAGATTGGCAGAACTGGAATTTTTCATTCTTTGGGTTGGCCTGTGCAGGGCCAGGAACTGAACTCGATGACCCTGGTGGTTGCCTTTCATCTCAGGATATTGTGTGAGATGCTGAGATTCTGGGAGCATCCCCAGGAGTGCCTGCGACCCCCGTCTGCAAGTGGGGGAGTGCAGACCCCAGACCTGGATGCTCTGGCTTGGGTCTGGCTCTGAGGTGTCCTGGAGTGGTATGGATATTTAGAGGGGAAAAACTCCAAGATAAATCCATCTTTTCAAGGATCCTGAAGGATCTCATGTTGGAGCTGGTGGGTGTTGGTGCCTTGGGCAAAGGAGCATGTCGGGGGCTGGGGCTCAATGCCATGCAATGCTCATCCTTGCAATGAGCTGTGCTCTATCTGCAAACTCCAACAAACCCCAGACTTCTGAGAGGGGATCCAGGACACCAGGCCATGTGACTTTTCACTGAATAACCCGAGGGATACTGCAGGTCCCTGCGTGTGTGTTCTCATTTGCAAGTGAAGAAGGCTGAATGAAATCTCCCCTGGGGTCCCACAGCCCAGCAGAGGTTCTCCCTGTGTTCTGAGGGACCGTGGCAGCTCTGGACCACTCCAGCCCTGGAGTTTCTGTTCATGCGGGGTGCAAACCCCAGTAATGCCCACCTTTGTCCCCTCCTGCAGATGATGCAGACCAACATCCCAGGGGTCTTTGCTGCTGGAGATGCTGTAACATTTCCTTTGGCCCTGAGGAATAACAAGAAGGTGAATGTCCCCCACTGGCAGATGGCCCACATGCACGGTAGGTACTTTGCAGAAAAGAGCGTTTTCCAGATTCTCAGGAAATTTCCAAACTTGCCAGGGCAACAATGAGACAGCTGCCAACAGAGAGACTGGGTGGTTGTATTGAACATTTTGAAGCGTGTGTATCTTATGCTGCCTGTTGTGTCTTCATCTGTCAGCATTCTAGCCAAGCTTTGCCGAGTGCTGCCTCTTCACCAGCACAGAGGAGCCCAGGGACAGGCTTTCCCATATTCCCTTTGCTCCCTGGCACTGCTGCAGGAGCCTGCCCTACTCCTTGCTCACACTTAGGAGCTCACATCCTAATGCCAGCCTGGGCTCAGGGTCCCGGCTGGGCTTCCCACACTGCCAGGCTGGCCCAGGAGTGTTCAGCAGAGCTCTGACCCTTCTCACCTCTCATCAGATTGGAACCCCAGGTGTGATGGGCTGCCCTCATGGCCACTGTCCCACAGGGAGGTTTCCTTTTGCCTGGGTGAGAGGTTTCGGAACCACAGCTCCAAATCCAACCTTTGGACACCTCCTGCAGCAGGGACTGTACTCCAGCAGTCTCCATGCCCTCCAAGGGCTTGTCCATCCCCTCCCCATCTGGGTAGGAGCTCAGCACACTCTCAATCCTGTCACTATTGCATGAGCTGGGGGGAAAGAGTCTCCTGGGGACATGGCTCATGGCAGTGGAGGTGGTGAGTAGGGGCTGCTCCATGGGAAGGAGTCTGAGCCCGTCCTCGTGTGCTTCCTGCTTTGTCTGTGTTGCTGTGTGGATTTTCTCAGCAGCAGTTCTTGGTTTCCCTGTACTGTGTGACTGTTTGATGCTGTGACCTGCGGGCAGGGCATGGAGCTGGCCCTGGAGCAGCAGTTTCCCCGTCCCTGTGCTCTCCTGCAGGCCGCATCGCTGCACTGAACATGCTGGCCCATGGCACGGAGATCAGCACTGTCCCCTACCTGTGGACAGCAATGTTCGGGAAGAGCATCCGATATGCGGGTAAGGGGCTCCCTGGGCTGCCAAGGGTTTGTGCTGGTGGATGTGTGCTGGGATAGAGAAGCCAGGGTCTCCTCCTGCACAGGGAACCCTCCTCTCCAACCTCTGCCACAGGGCTGCTTCTTTGCCTGGCTTCCGAGGGGGCCCAGTGTCTCCTCTGAAACCCATCTGCCCTGAGGTGCACTTCTCTAAACAGGATGGAGGATTGACTTAAATTAGATACTGGGAAGAAATTCTTCCCTGTGAGGGGGATGAGGCCCTGGCACAGGGTGCCCAGAGAAGCTGTGGCTGCCCCATCCCTGGAAGTGTTTAAGATCAGGTTGGACAGAGCTTGGACCAATCTCTGGGGTAGGGGAAGGTGTCCCTGCCCATGGTAGAGGGTGGGAACAAGCTGTTTTTCAAGGCCTTTTCCAACCCAAACCTCTCCTGTGATTCTGTGGTTTTGGTACCTGCAGCTCCTGGTGCTGGTCTCTTGGTCACTGCGGGACGTTCTCCATGTAGTGCTGGAATGAAACACCCTGTCTTAGAGCTGTATCTAGAGGAATTGCTGCTGAATCCACTTCTTCTTTGCTTTCCAGGCCATGGGGAAGGATTTGATGACGTTGTCATTCAGGGAGACTTAGATGAGCTGAAGTTCGTGGCATTTTATACAAAGTAAGTGTTTCTTTAGTTCTTGTTCCTACACAGGCATTCATCTGAGATTGTTCTGCTAGGCTGGAAAAACGTTCTGCCAGAGCTTCTGTCAGTTGGTTTTGTGCACCTCTGCACACTGAGCTTGTGGGACACTTATACAGGGCCCTGGAGAAATGATGTTCCAATTGTACAAGTTAAACTGGTCTTCAGACCTGATGTCTCTGCCCTTTGTCCTCATAATCTTTGTGAGCAGATGATGGCTTCTACTGGCAATTTCTATCAAAGATTTCCTTCCCATCTCATCACCATGTTAATGTTTTGTGACCAGTGCTGGACAGAGTGCTCAAGCCTCACTCTTTCTGCTTCTGATTTGACAAATTGAGCTAAAAAACCTCTTCTGTCTATCACAAGCTGTGAAGGTTTTAAGGAACTCAGGAACTTTTTACATCTGTAGTGAAACCCAGCACTCCCCCAGGTTGGGAGCCCACCTGGGAATGCATTCTTGAGATGTGTTGGCAGCGGGGGTGTGTTGCTTCAGCTGCTCTGGAGCCATGCTGGCTGTTTAGACTGGAAAGTCAGTGCACCATGAATTTATCCAAAAAATATTTGCTCCTGTCTATTCTTCTGTTGCCTTTGTCCATCCCAGACTGAAACCAGTGGCCACAGAACATCCTTATGCTGGAGCCAGAGGGGTCTCTCCAAGTGCTTTCTGATATTAAGGATAAGGAGAGGGAAACCAGGGAGGCAAAGGGCTGCCAGGCTCAGCCATCAAACCACTTGCAGCAGCATCCAGGCAGGGATCAGGAGGGAGCTGAGGACAGAAGCCAGCTCCAGCTCTGCAGACATCGTCCCATCTCCAGTGCACTCCATGCCTTCTCCCTCCCTGAGGGTTGCCCACCTGCCCACGTTGCTCCAGAGTGGAGCCTGGCAGTTGGATGTGTGCATTGGGCTTGGAGAGGGATGGGGCTCACTGCATCATCCCGGGGATCCCCAGGGCTCACCCTCCTGCCCCGGGTACCTGCACACCTTGGGTGAACACCTGCTGCAGGGATGGGGCTCCAGCAGGCACCCAGGGACCCTTGTGCACTGAATGTAGCTTGGTGTGCTGGAACCTTGGTCAAAATTGCCTAAAGGGGTGGGTTTGTGCCAAGGTGCTGGGGAGAGCTGCTGTGGGGGTGTTCCCCTCCTGCAGCCTTTCCATACGAGAGCCTTTTATCGCTTTATCCCAACCCTAATTAGAAAGGAAACATCAGGTTGCTTTAATTAAACATCTGAGGAAGCTGTTCAAAGCACCTAAGCAAGGTGCAAAATCCCTGCTCCATGTGCCGTGGTGGCTGCAAGGGACAGGGGCTGCCAGGGACCTGAGCTTGGTGGGCAGCTCTGGGGGTCCCTGCTGAGAGCTGTGTTGTTCTGCCACCCAGGAGGGTCTCCCAGAGATGGCGTGTGGGTACCAGGACGGCATTCCGTGCTGAGAGCCAGAGGTACTGGGAAGCACTGGCTGGCGAGGGTCACCAGTGTGTCCCCTGCTGCTTGGCTTCCTGTCTGTGAGAGACCACTGGAGCATTTCTTTCTCCTTTTCTGGTGGTGGTTCCTCTAGTTGGTGCTAATGCTTTTGGGCTGAGGAGTCCCAGGCTGACCATTTCCTCCTGCTTCCTTCTGCTGTGCCCACCCTGTGGTTTGGACCCTTCTCCTCCTGGTTCTCCTTAGTTGTTGCAGGAGCCACTGGTGGTTCCCGCTCCCGCAGCCTGTCCTCAGCATTGGCCTTCACAATAAGACTTCTTTTTCCCCAGGGTTTGAAGAGGAAAGCTGTTTTATCAGAGCTGTGTAGAGGTCGATAAAAGGCCCTGCACTGGGAGGTGTAGGGGACAGCACTCAGCAGATGTCCCCGTGGGACACTGCCTTCACAACAGACGGATGTCCTCCTGCCCCAAGGTCTAGGACACCAGGGAATTGCTGTGGCTGTCTTCTTCGCAGTTCCCTACCTCTGTCACATTGAACCCTGCAAAGGAAGGGAAGACCATGCAGACACATCCACTGTGCTTCTCTCTTCCCTCAGTCTTCACAAAGACTTCTGATTGCTCCAAATCCCAGGTTCAGGATGGGAATTCTTATTGCCTGTGAAGAGGTTTTGAAAAAGAGGAATTCTTTCTGGCTTCCCCATCTGTCTGACAAAGTGTTCAAAAGCCACTGGTGATGCAGTGTGCTCCAGCTCACCAGCACCCCATGAGTTATTCTGCAAAAGGAGCAGCTACCCCATATCCTGCTGACAGATGTTGGGGCTGCATCCGCCTTCCTGGCTGGCCCCTGTGGGCACTGTCTGGGTTTGAGGCTGCGCCAGTGGGCAGCTGGTGGGAGTACATCTTCTGGTTCCCTTGGTTATTCATTGCTAGGAACAGCACATCTCCCCCTGGATTTGATGGAGAGGTCTCTCCAAGCACTTCGTGTTTTCCAGCTGGGAACTGGCTCTGCATAGGGAGCTGCTCTCCTGTATTTGCCATGAGCTTCTTTAGGAATGGGAGTCTTTTGAAACAGTCTGTGATGGAGCTGCCCCTTGGCTTTGTAGACAGATGAGAGATGGCTTTAACTCCCATGGCTGTACAGGGCTGAAGTGCCCTCTGAAACACGGCTTTTGCTCTTCTTGTCCTGGGAATTAGGCACACATCCCTCTGCACCCCAGCTGCTCTTTGCTCTGTTGATCCCAGAGCTCTTTGGCAGTGGGTTTAAGAGTAGATCTTGGTTTCGTGGGTGCTTCTACCCTTCAGTTTATTCAACAATATCACCAGAGTTTAAAATTTTACCCACACATCTTCTCTGATCTCACATTGTGCATTCAGTTATCTCTTCATGAGTCAGGCTTTGAAGGTTTATGTTTGGATCGACCTTGGCAAACCCCAAATGAGAAGCACCCTTCTCATTTGCCTGTGACCTTTAGCCAAATCTCCTCCAGCAGTTTTTCTTCTTCTTACTTCTGCTTCATTTGTTTTCCACTCAGCCTTTGAGGCTGCACTGAGATCCCGCTAGGGGCACAGTCAGCCAGCCTGGACATCCCATATACATGGGGATTTCCTTGCTGGGGCTGTGGGACCGAGGGGTTGGACTCCCCAGCTGCCCCAGTGCCCGTGGAGCAGCTCAGAGCTGGGCACTATGCCCGTTTGGAGGTGGGGATCAGGAAGGAGAGGTGGAGCATCCCAACTGAGTGTTCCACAGGAAAATCCTGACCACCTGCCTCTCCACTCCCTCAGCACAGGGCAGCAGTGCAGGGATCACAGCTGGGCATCCTTCGTGGTGTCCAGGTTTTTATCCGCCATCAGATCTACCTTTGGAAGCGTTTTCCCACAGATTCCAGGGTGCCAGAGCTGTCTCCGTCACCCAGGCACCCTAGTGATGCTTGCCACATCATCATGAGCATTGATGGGACCAGTGGGGCCTGCTCTGCCACTCTGTACCCTCTCCTGATCCTTGTTCCAGCCACTAGCACAGTCCCTGTGGTGCTTATACCTTGGGATCAGGCCTGGCTCTGGAGTGGGTGATCCTCTTTGCCTCCCTCTTCTCTCCATCATGGTGGGTTTGGGGTGGTGGAGCTGTGGCCGTCCAGGCTGCCCTGACTGCTCTGCTCTGCCCGGCCCTAGGAGTGATGAGGTGGTGGCCGTGGCCAGCATAAACTACGACCCAATCGTCTCCAAGGTGGCTGAGGTCCTGGCTGCTGGCAGGACCATCCGGAAGCGTGATGTGGAGTAAGTAGACAGGCCGTGGGAAGTGGCAGTGCCAGGGCAGTGGCTAAGCACAGCTGTGGGGTGCTGGGCAGAGCTGAGCCTTTCCCTCTGATCCCTCCCCATACCCTCCTTGCATCTCCCTTCCTGTTCTGCCTCCTCCATCCCCCGTGTGCTGCCTCCCAGCTGCCTCCAGGTCTGGCATCCCCTAAACACACACGGGGTTTGTCTTAAACACCAGGACCCAAATCCTTGCAGGGACAGGAGGGGATGGGGATCCTCCCTGCCTTCGGGCACTGGCACAGCATCAAGGAAGCAATGCCTGATGCTGGGGGGCACCTGGGCACCCAGTCAGTCAAGGAGACCTGCAGAGAGACCTGCCTCAGACTCCCTGGGCACCCCTGGGATGGGGAGCATGTCGTGGCCCCCACCAGCTGAGACAGGGTTCATAAAATGACAGGATAGTTTGGGTTGGAGGGGACCTTAAAGCCCATCCAGTTCCACCCCGTGTCCCCTTCCCCTCCCTGACTATCCCAGGTTGCTCCAAGCCCCATCCAACCTGGTCTTGGACACTTCTAGGGATGGGGCAGCCAGAGATTCTCTGGGCAGCCAGTGCCAGGGTCTCACCACTCACAGAGGGATGAATTTCTTGTGCCATCACCCCAGTACATCGGGAAATGGTTGCTGGTGTCCCACTTTGTGGCTGGGAGGGAGGTGGTATGTTGTGGGCATCCAGGGGGTGGGGAGGAGCTGCTGGCCCTGAGGTGGGGCTCGGGCTCTGGAGGAAGGCAGATTAAACCTGAATGTCTTTTCTCTCTTTGTCTCCTGCTGCTTTCATGACTTTAGGCTGTTTGTCCATCATGGCAAGTACGTTTGGTTTGGGGTCCTGAGTGTGCTGGATGTGAGGGGCTGGCAGGAGAGACAGCTGGCCCCCTGACTGGGCCAAGTCCCTAATTCCCATGTGGGGACACTGGTTACATGGAGGGTTTAGGTCCTTGTTTTGCATCCCCCTCACATGGTGGGCAGTGCTGGGTGGAAGGGCTGGGGTTGCCAGGAGCCACATCAGGCACAGATCCTGTTGGCTGGGACCTTGCTTGGCTGGGGTTTGGTGACTTTCCATGGATTTTCAGCTGAAGGGCTGCTTTTAAGTAGAAATAAAGAAAATGTTTGAGCTCAGTTTTACACAGAGTTGAGGATCTGGAGGCGACTTGTTGGACAGTTTAGTGGGAGGTGAGGGAGGGCAGAGGAGGGAGCAGGGTGCTGGGATGGACACCAGGTACTGGACTAGCACCGAGGCACACCAAGAGCATTTCCCTGTGCACATTGTGAAATCCCTCACAGCGCTGTGGTTTTTCTCTCTTTTAGAACTGGAGACATGTCCTGGCTAACAGGGAAAGGCTCCTAACAGTGCTGATGGCTGAGCCCTCCTGATGCTGCACTTGCCATGGGCAGATGGGACAGCAGCTCCGTGGCCCGGGGGAAACCCCATGGCTCAGCCATTTCCTTTGGGACCTGGATGAACCTGGCATTGTGCACTGACCTTCCCAGGAGGATCTCACACAGCTCCTCTGCCCCTGTGCCTGCTGGGCTGGGGCTCTGCTGTTGCAATTGCTGTGGAGTGCTGGAAAAGCAGCCCACAGAGAGCAGGGGGTTTGGCACTGGCAGTGGACATGGGTGCCGTATGACTCTGGATCCGGGCATTGGGCTGAGGGTCCCCAGGCGGGTCTGCCCCATGCATGTCCCTCACCCCCATAAGTAGCACGAGTGCCTTTGGTTGCTCCTGTGCTTTCATGCATGATGATCTTTTCCAAATTCTCTTTGCTCCCAGTAGAGCTCCAGTGTGCATCCCTGCGGAGCCTGACATCTGCTCCCTTCCTGCATGGCTGCAGCGTTTGTCACAGCTTTCCCTGTGCCCACCCACCCCAGGGGCCACCTGGGCAGGCCAGGAGATGGGGTGACACTAGGTGATCTCTGTGCAGCTGGTGCTTGTGCTGTCCAGGCTGGTCCTGCGCAGCCCCACCAGCAGAGGTGGGTTCCTGTCCATGCTGAGGGCTCTGGAGCTGGTCAGTCCCCATCCCAGCCCCTCCTGTCCTGGAGCAGCCAAGGGCCTGGGGTGTGTTCCCTGTCTCCCAGGGCTTGGTCTGGGCTGGGGCACTGGCAGCTCTTGGCCCATTCCTGGGGTGCGTAGCAGGGCTACCTGAGAGCTGTGATGGCTCAGCTGCAGCCCTGGGCCTGCACCCTTCCAGCCAGCTTTGGGATATCTCTCCTTTATGCTGTCATGGGATCCGTGCCGTGGCTGAGGTGTCATTCAAGGAGAAGCAGCTGGGGGAGCATTTCTAGCTGCCCCTTCTCTGGCACTTGTCCAGGTTAGTGACAGGGCTGCACTTCCCAGCCCACCACGCTGTCCTGTTTCCTGCCCCGTGCTGAAGAAGAGCCATGTCCCCAGCTCAGCTGTGGGCCTGGCCAGTCACAGCCCCGTGTCCATCAGCCCAGTGGGAGTGGGGGTTGAGGGTCCCCCGTGGAGAGACTCCCGTGCTTTGTTCTGGGGGTGACCCCTTCCCCAGCAGTCAGTGTTTTACCGAGTCCCAAACAAAAGGATTTATATTTTTAATTTGATTCACCCCCCCTGAATTAAAGCAATATTATTCTTGGTGTCTGGGTCATTTCTGATTCCTTCCAAGACCTTTGGTCACCTCTGCATGGCCAGGTTGTTCACGCACCTCTTCTCTGGAGACTCCCCACCTGTGTCCAGCTTACCTGTATTTCCAGTCTTTCAGACCTTGGCTGGGTAGAAATGCACCGGTGTCTGTCACCTCTCTGGTTGGTCTCTTCTGGTTTCACTGCAAAGCTTTTCCCAGATGGAATGACGAGGAGGGAAGGTAGCAGGATGTGCACGCCCAGCACAGAGTGATGAACAGGGACCATTGCGTCTCTGCTGGATCCACAAAGCGTTGGGAACTTGCAAATCTCGTCTCAGGTTCCAGAAGACAAATGTCAGTGTTCCTGTCCCCAGGTCTTCTGAGGGCAGGGGTGGCTGGGGCTGCTCCACTCCTGGTGCCCCAGGCAGGCTCTTCCAGAGCAGTCTAGGGCCGTGGGCACTGCCCAGGTGCTGCCTCAGCTCTGCCCACTGCCTACAAAGATCTGGCTTTGTATCCCATGTCCTGCTGGTGGGATAGTTGGACTCGGCTTTGGCAGCTCCCCAGGGCACCCAGCTGGAGTGCCAGGGACCCTGGAGCACCACAGGGTGGCATTCCCTGGAGCTGTGTGTTTTCCCCAGGCTCTCATATTCTCCGTGCTGGGTGAGACTGGCAGCTCCCCTAGCACTGGGGACACGCTGGCAGAATGCTTTGTTTTTCAGGAAGGTGCTTTTTGACCTCCTTTGCTTCTGATGGGGCCTCATCCAGTATTGGGCATGAGCTGCATAAAGTGGGCATCACCCCCACGTTCACAGTGCTGAAGAGCATTCAGGGGCTGAGGAAGGACCTGCCCCAGTCTCCAGCTGCAGTGGGGGTAACAAGTCCCATTTTCTGCTTTTTACAGAGGAGTTGTTTCATCCAGGACTGGTAGTACCACCCATGAGATGAGAAATCCCAGTCACCGCTGTAGCTTTCCTTGGGACATGTGCCAGGTCGTGGCAGGGCTGCTGGCTCAGATGGATATTGCTCCTCTGCACAGATGTGGGGTGGTGTTGAACCTGGGACCCCTTATCCAGTGCCTTGGCGAATGCTTCCCGGTGGCAAGTCTGTCCGGGAGCTGGGCAAGGCTGGGTTGTGTTCTCTGCCACCTTTCCAGGCACATCTTTCAACCTCTCATGCCACGACAGAAAGTTTCCATCTCTTCTTAAGAAGCTGCCTGTTCCCATGAGGAATGAGAGCCCAGCTGGGGCACATGCAGTGACCCCCAGCCGCACTGCCCCATCTCAGTTACCTTCACTGGACTGCCAGGTATCATCTTGGTTGCTCACCTTGCCTGCCCATGCAGACTTGATGCCCTCAGATCCTGAGCCCTCCACCAGCTCCTGCTCCTCAGCTTCTGGGCTGTGACTGTCACCCTGCCCATGTCTCACCTGTGTGCTGGCAGGACTTGGGGACAGCTGGGGCTTTGCCTCTGCCCCATGCAGGTGGGACTGCACCTGGAGAACTGCATCCAGCTCTAGGGTCCCAGCACAGGAAGGACCTGGAGCTGCTGGAGCAAGTCCAGAGGAGACCACAGAGATGCTCCCAGGGCTGTTTATTAAAGGATCTGACTCTACTTTTATCTACTTCTACAAAGGCCAGGGACTGGGGGAGAAGGCTGACACCTCTCCCCATCCCATTGGTCAGGACAACTGTCCATCAGCTGTCCATAGCTCTAATACAAAGAATGTAAAATACCTAGATTTAAAGAAAAAATTGCTTCTATTTATAACACCCGTGTGTGAGAAACAACCTAAGAACTATGAAACTGTGAGACACAAAGAGAAGGCTGAAAAATCAGGGCGACACCCTTCCAGCTCACAACCGTGTCCCCAGGGAGCCAAAGGCCACGTGGCCCTGCGCATTAGCCTGGCCTGTCATCTCACTGATTCCCTCCTGGCTAATCCCGGCTGAGCCGGGCTGGGCTGAGCAGGGCTCCGCTGCTGCCCATGGCTGCACCCACCCCGCTGCCCCCCAGCCTGCGCCGGGGCTTGGTGGCCTTCAGCGGCTCCCTCTTCATCAACAACAAGACGTGGGATAGCGGCACTGCCCACACCTGCCGGCCAGGTATGGGCGGGAGGGCTCTGGGGGGGGACTTGGGGCTGTCCATCACTGTGACCCTGCTCAGCACGTCACCAAAGCACCTGGGGCCTCTGAGGCAGCAGCACCCAAAGGGTCCCCGAACTCACCCTCCAAGGAGGGGAGCAAAAATGAGAACACTGCTGCAATCAGCCCTGTGTGGGAGCCAGGGTCTGTTGCTCCCCTGCACAAGCTGTGAGGGGGGTCCCTCTGGGCAGGGTGACCCCGGGGCTGGTGAGCAGCCTGCCCATCCCTGCCTGTCCTGCCTAGCTCACGAGGTGCTGTCCAGCCTGCCCCTCCAGGTGATGCTCTACTTCAATGTCTACTACTTCCCGGTCTGGTGCCTGGCTGAGGGAATTATGCTGCACCTGAAGGTACCATCCCATGGGGCATGTGCGGATGGGGGGAGCTGCTCCTGCAAGTCTCCCTGGGCTTGGGTGGGGGACAAAGTGGGCAGGGGACAGAGGAACCTCTTCAGAATTAATGGATCCCCAAAATGACCCCCCCTGACCCCCATAAGAAAAGATTGCTCACCTCTGTCTGCTAGAGATGGAAATCATGAACTTTCCAGGCAGGAATGGTTAAAATGGGGGGGAGGAGTAGGCAGAGCTGGGCACCAGCATGGTGAGAGCTGGCAGAGCATGGAGCGCTGGGTATGGGGAGGAGGGCACAGGGAGCTGGGCATGGAGAGCAGGGAATGGTGCACAGGGAAAGGGAACATGGGCATGGACAGCTGGACTCGGACAGGGCTGTGCCCCCATTACAGTACCACCTGCTGCCTTGGCACTACCAGTTCCTGCTGGTCACAGCCTTCCTCATCCTCTCACTGGCTGAGGGCTCCCGCCTCTACCTGGGCTACCTGGGGAACCTCCAGGAGAAGGTAAGCACCACCTGACCTGGCCACAAAGCCCCCTGTGCTCAGTGAGGATCAGCCCAGCTGCAGGAGCTGGATGTCCCCTCACTTAGGACCCAAGTGCCCATTATTGTCCTTCCTCTGGAGTTCTACCTGGAGCTGTCCTGGATAAGAATTGTGGGTGCAGGCACGACCTGGAGAGAGGGAATGAAGGGGACCCGCTTGCCCTACTGCTGTATCTCTCCTGTGTAACCCTTCAGCACTGGGGGGGTTTGACAGCATCCGACCACAGCTCCTTGTGGCAGGGACATGCCCGGTCCCCGGGGGCCGAGGCCAGCAGAGGCCGATGCAGGAAGCTCCAGGGGCTTCAGAGCGTCCCCCCAGCCCACCGCTGCCTCCCTGCCCTATCTCAGCAGGCTCTGATCCTGCAGGTGCCCGAGCTGGCTGGGTTCCTGCTCCTCTCCTTCCTGATCCAGCTGCCCCTCTTGCTCTTCCTGCTGACGGACAGCCAGGTCATCCACCTGCCGCTGGAGGTGCCCATGCACAGCTTGTTCCTGGCCTTCCTCCTCCTCGAGATCGTGGCTGCCTTCCTGGCGCTGAGGACCATGACCAAGCAGCTGGCGGCGCAGTTCTACCTGCGGCAGTTCCAGGGGGGTGGCAGGGGCCGGCTGGAGCCGGGGGGCACAGGGGGACAGGCAGCCGCGATGGGGTGATGCTGCAGGACCCCTCCACTCCTGGCAGGAGCATTAAACACTACTCAAACCCACAGACACTGTTCCTGAGCTTTGTGGAGCCCCCAGAGAAGCACCCAGGCACAGCCCAGCTGATCCCTGCCTCGCACCAGCCAACACAGGAAAAGTGGGAGTGAGAGGTCAGCACCTCTGGAACGTTCCAGCTCACCCCACGGCTGTGTCTGTCCTTGCTGAGCAGCAGCCCTGGCAGGAGGCAGGACCCAGGGTGCAGGAGCCACTGCACACCCCTAGGAAGTACCAGCCTAGGGCTGGAACCTTAAGCTTGGCTCCTAAATTCTCCCTGAGCTTCCCAGGGAGCTTTTGAGAATCCAGGTGGCCCACCAGCCAGCTGAAAGCATCAGGTGCAAGAGCAGCAAGGTGCAAGAGCAGCACTCCACAACCTCACAGTCCCTCCAGGGCTAGAGACAGAGCAGAACCTCCTCCTGCTTCCAGAACAGCTTTATTCCATTGCATCCCTGTTTTTCAAGGGGAATCAAGGCCCATGGTCATTGGAATGTGGAGAAATGCAAAACGCTCTAAGCCTCTTGTGCCAGGCAGGACCAGCTGCTCCCCAGCGTGCTCTGCCTTGGGGGCAGCTCCGCGAGCAGCTCTGCTCCAGCACCAGCTGCCCGTGCTGGGAGCTGCCCGTGCTGGGAGCTGCCCGTGCTGGGAGCTGCCCCGGGATGGCTTTGTGCTCCAGGAGCCAAGAACTGCTGCGGCCAGTGCTTCTCCAGGAAAGGCAGACCCTAACCCCAGCAGTGCCCACCTGGGCCAGGACTGGCCCACCTCCACCTGGGCTGCAGCTCTGTCCCCGTCATATCTACCTGGAGGTGGCTCTGGAGGGAAGGGTGTTTGTAGAGCATTCCCGATGTCCCTAAGCTGTGGCCTCAGGCTTACCTTTAGGGGGCCTTGCCTGCAAAATGAACAGGAACATCAGTATACAACAGGCATGGAGGCAGCCCAGCTGGCGCTCAGCTACTCTGCTTGGTTCCATGCCACCAGATTCACTGCCCAGGACCCCCACTCCACTCTGGATTTGAGAGCAGATATGAGGAAAGTTTTCCCCCAGCTTTGGTGTAGTGCACCAGGAGATGGGGGATCTCAGTCCTCAGAGGCCCCAAAGACTTGGCCAGACAAAGCTGGAGATGACCTGAGGCAGGGCTGCCAGCTCTCCTGGTCTGTAGGGGCCTCCCTGTGACTCCCTGATTCAGCAGGTCAGTGAGTTCCCACAATGGAATCATGCTTGGCACATAAATCTGCCAGTGCATCACAGAACAGGATGTGCCCTGAAGGGCTGGCCTCTCTCTGCACAGGGTCCCAACAGATTCCATTTGGAAGAGGGTGAAAAAGCATAGAGCCGGGTCAGTTTTCCAGGTAAGGTCCCCATGGTGACCCACTGATGTTTGGACAGTAACTGAGGTCGTGGTGCTGGTCCCTGACTCTGGGCACCCTCTCCCAGTTCAGACTGGCAACCAAGCCCAAAAGTTGGAGACTACAGCTTCTCCACCAGGGTTTTTCCTGATCTTAGGAACTGAATTTTAAAGGGCAGAAAATCATTAAAACCAAAATGATTCACTTCAAAACCTCCTCTCCCCCATGTGGCCCTATCCTTACCTCCTCAAACTTTTCCTTCCAATAGAGGTCAGCCTTTGCATCCAGGTAGAGCAGAACCAGGTCACAGACCATCGTAGCCTGGAGACAGACAAACACTGAAGATGGGAAACTTCCCACAGGAATGCCTGGCCTTCCGTCCTGGCTCCCAGTGAGCCCTGCAGCCAGCTGTGGGTGTTTGCTGGGGCAGTGAGGCAGCCCTGCCTCCAGCCAGCTCCAGGGGCTCCTCTCTGACACAGCCCGGTCCCAGGAGCTGCACAGGAGGTCAGACAGGATCCCCGGGCTGCAATGGATGGACAGGGAGGGCCGTTCCAGCACCCTCACAGTCACATCTGGACTGGGATGAGCATGTCAGGGAGGAAAAGGGAGCAGGTGGGGGAACCTCCCTGTTACTCTGCCAGAAGGGGAGAGCCACAAAAGGGCTCTACAAGGGGTTGCCCCACCACAGTGACAGGACACTGGGTCTCCTCAGTCAGAGGAGAAGCAGAGAGGAGCTGCTCTCTCCTGCCAGCAGTATCCCAGTGATGCTCTGTCCCAGGATCCCCACAAAAACCTGACCTCCATGGGACGTGACCCTGACAGCGCTCACGATCCCAATCCAGTGGTGCCATTACTAAAGGTCACAGGGAGACCTGAGCTGACATCCTGCCAGAACATCTCCCCTCAGTGCTGGCTGGCACTAAGGAAGCCTTGTGCCCAGGCAGGCAGAGAAACAACTGAGAAGTGGCCAATCCCAAGCCAGGGACTGAAGGAAAAGAGTGAATATGGAGTACTCACGGCACCCAAGAAGGCGATGCTGGTGCCGAAGCTCACGGCAGTGGGAACAATGCTGAACTTCCCAGCCTGGTGAGAAACAGTGGAGGGGTAAGAGAGAGGGTGGAGAGCGGTCAGAGAGGTGAGAAGGTTGTGGGCTGAGCCTTGCAGGGCAGCATGCTCAAAGCCAGGAGGTGCTGAAAGGATGCCCATGCCATTTGTAGGAACTGCTGTTGTGCTGACTCCAACCCCCTTTGGCTGTCAAAGAAGGGGCTGAGGTGCCTGGAAGAAGCAGAGATTACTGTGACCCACCTGCTTCTGCAGGCACAGCCAGGAGCCTCCCTCTTGCTGCAGCTGCCACCCATGGAACCACATCCCAGTAAACACAACCCTGATGTGATGTGTCCCTCCCTTCACAAATGAGTCTGATGGTTCCTCTTCCAGCTGCTCTCTCCTGCGGCACAGCTCCCGGACTGGCTCTGTCAGCCCAGAAGTGGTACACACTGTCCTGCACTGTGTGCTTCACCTTCTGCAGCTGCAAAGGGCACTGCACGAATGACTAGCTGTGGACATCTCTCAGTGTGGGAAGTGCTCTCAGCACAGACTCCCTCTTTGGAAAGCTGATCACGGAGTTTGTGAGTGATGCTGCACGGAGTAGCATCAACAGTCACAGAAACATGGAATAGTTTGGGTTGGATGAGACCTCACAGGTGATCTCATTCCACCCTCTGGCATGGGCAGGGTCACCTCCCACTGTCCCAGGCTGTTCCAAGCCCTGTCCAGCCTGGCCTTGGGCACTGCCAGCGATCCAGGGGCAGCCACAGCTGCTCTGGGCACCCTGTGCCAGGGCCTGCCACCCTCCCAGGGAACAATTCCTGCCCAATCTCCCATCCAGCCCTGCCCTCTGGCACTGGAAGCCATTCCCTGTGTCCTGTCCCTCCAGCCCTTGTCCCCAGTCCCTCTGCAGCTCTCCTGGAGCCCCTTCAGGCCCTGGCAGGGGCTCTGAGCTCTCCCTGGAGCCTTCTCCTCTCCAGGTGAGCACCCCCAGGTGTCCCAGCCTGGCTCCAGAGCAGAGGGGCTCCAGCCCTGGGAGCATCTCCGGGGCCTCCTCTGGACTCCCTCCAGAAGCTTCAAATCCTTCTGGTGCTGGGGACACCAGAGCTGGAGGTAGCACTGCACCTGAGCAAGGCAGAGAAGCAGAATCCCCCTTTACCTCCTGCCCACACTGCTGGGGATGAGTCCAGGACACAGGGGGTTTCTGGGCTCTCAGAGCACATGGTTGGGGCATGTCCAGCCTTGATCATGCCACGTCTTTCCCCCTGAGGGTACTTTTAATCAAGAAGGGATTAATTGTCCAGGTTCAGTAGAGTTCAGGTTGGTCTTTGTCATCATAAGACCCTCAGAGAGACACCCACAAAGCCCAGACCAGCTCACCTTGCCTACTGAACACTTCACAGCCCCACTGTCAGACCCTCAGGGAGGGAAATCTCCCTCCTCAGGGCATTACCCAAAGGTTGTCCTTCAGATGGGAGAGACTGTTTTCTCCTGCTCTGCTTAGAAAACTCTGGAAGGAGGCGAAGAGCTCCCCCGGGTGTGGAGATGCAAAAGGCGGCAGAAACTACGAGGGTGGAGTGGGAGCAGTGGTGCGAAGAGTCAGGTGTGGGGCCAAGGAGCTCAGGGTACCTGTCCTGAGGAGCCCAGGGTACCTGTCCTGAGGAGCTCGGGGTACCTGTCCCGAGGAGCTCAGGGTACCTGTCCCGAGGAGCTCAGGGTACCTGTCCCGAGGAGCTCAGGGTACCTGTCCCTGCACGGAGAGCTCGAAGCGGATCCCAGAGAGCTTCAGCAGGTTCCGGTAGAGCTGCCGCTGCGAGCCCCAGTAGTAGGAGGCAGTTCTGTGGGAGACATGGGGCACGGCTCAGAGAGGCAGCCCCATGCAGGCAGGGAGGGAAGGGGGTGCCCGTGCCAAAGGGCCTGGGGGCTCCTGGGGGTCCTCCAGGCTGGGAACTGGGCACGCATGGGCAGCAATGACTCACTGGCACCAACAGCGGGGCATCAGCACCCCCCAGCACCCAGTCTGGGTCACTCAGTGTGCCCAGTTCGGGTGGGGACAGTCACAGGTCCCTGCCCTCAGGCAGGTAATGCCCTGCTGAGCTCCAAACGCAACAGAGCTACAAAGTGTGGGAACTGCCACAGCATCCCTGTACTGACAGGCCCTGCTCTGAGTTACCATTCCCTGTTGCCTTGGAATCACTGAACCATTGGAAAAGGCCTCCAAGATCATTAACGAACCCAGCATTAATCCATGTCCCCAGGTGCCACATCTACACAGCTCTGAAATCCCTCCAGGAATGGGGACTCCACCACTGCCCTGAGCAGCTGTACCAGGGCTGGACAAACCTTTCAGTGAGAAGATTTTTTTCTGACTAATCGAAATACTCCCTTAGTGCAACTTCAGGCTGTTCCCTCCGATAAGGCTCCCTCTGCCCAGGGAGGTGGTGGAGTCACCATTCCCTGGATGTGTTTAAAAAAAGACTGATGTGGCACTTGGTGCCATGGTTTAGTTGAGGTGTCAAGCCTGGGTTGGACTCGATGATCCTGAAGGACTCTTCCAACCCAGTGATTCTGTGATTCTGTTGTTGCCTGGGAGCAGAGCCTGACCCCCACCTGTTGTGCACAGGCAGAAGGTCCCTCCAGAGCCTCTTTTTCCCCAGGCTGAGCACCCCCAGCGGCTCCTGGGGCTCCAGCCCCTTCCCCAGCTCCGTTTGCTTCCCTGGACACACTCCAGCCCCCCCAGATCTCTCTTGTCATGAGGGGTCCAGATCTGCCAGGACTGGAGGTGCCCCAGTAGGGCCAGCACAGGGGACATGGTGATGCTGCCACACCTTGGCTGGCACAGACCAGGTGCCCTTGGCCTTCTTGCTCATCTGGGCACACCTGGGTACACCTTCAGGTCCTTTTCTGCCTGCAGCTTTCCAGTCACTCTGTCCCTGGAGCCTGGAGCATTCCATGGCGTTGTTCTGACCCCAAGACAGGACCTGGCACTGGACCTTGTTGAACCTCACACCTCTGGCCTTGGCCCATAGATCCAGCCTGTCCAGATCCCTCTGCAGAGCTTCCTGCCCTCCAGCTGATCCACACTCCCACCCAGCTCAGTGTCATCTGTGAACTGACCGAGGCAAACTTCCTGTCCCTGCTGCTCCTTCCAGAGCATCCATCAGAACTGAAATCTCGAACAACTGCCACGTGCTGTGGCCACTGTCCCAGCATCCTCACCTGAAATTGTACTTTGTGTCCTGCAGGCTGAAGGAATACCGTGGCTGGCACTGGGTAGTGGAGCGGTCCAGGTCGCAGTTCCACTCAATAAGAACTCTGATGCTTCCCCCCTGCAAAACACATTTAATTCCGGGAGAAGTATGGGATCAGACTGGCCAAGTCGTTAACTGTTCACACATTTCCAGATCACATATTCCCTTAGCTTTTTGGGGCAGTCCTCTGCTTTTTGCTCACATCCTTGGGGAATTTTGAGTCACCCTTCATAGTTATATAAAAAACAAGTACCAGCAGTGCAAGGTCTCCAAAGTTCTCTCCAGCTGCCTCCACCATGTCACGGACACGGAACACAGGGCAGGAGGGGTTGAAGACTGGATCATATGTGCAGCTCTTGAAATAGCTGGGGTCAGTGGTTTGTAAAGTGTTGCACCTGAGACAGGAGAGAGGGGAGGCAGGGGTCTGGGAGGTCACGGAGCCTGGCTGTGGGACTGCAAAGGGGACTCTCATTGGCCCACCAGTGCTGTGCCTCGGTGGGGGCACAGTCAATGCCTCGCCTATAGCCTCAGATGGAGAGAGGGTGGAGAAAAACCAGCCCCGAGGAATCTCAGGTGGAGTTATCCTCTATAGCATGTGCCATGGCCTTCCCTTCTCCCTCTTTGTGCTCCTTTGTTTCTTCTCAGCACCCAGCTGCAGTCACTGCTAGGGACAGCTCATGCCACGTCTCTGCCACCGTAAGGCAGCACAGCCAGTGTGCCTGGGGCAGTGGGGCCAGTGCACCCCTTGCCTCCTGTGAAACCACTTCGCAAGGACTAAAAGACAGAAATACTGGTTTCTCTGCCAAATGAGAGCTCGGGAATGGCCGGCCTTGCCTGGCTCTCTGCAGGGCTCTGTATGGGCAGATGGACATCTCTGAGGTGTCCCCATCCCACCACTCTCAGAGCTGCACACCCAGCACAGCTGAAGTGACCTGCATTCACCTCAACACCTGTCCTGCCCTCACTGCCCCGGCGCCACCTGCCCTGGGTGCCACTGGCTCCATGAGTCCTTCAGCTCCTCAGCCCCACTGACAGCACAGTGCCAAGGCTGGAGCAGGCTGCCTGCTCAGCCCTGCTGGGAAGTATTGCACTTACTTGGAGAAGTTAAATTTGGTGAAGTGGACAGTATTTTTTATAAAAAGAGTGAAATTCTCCGCCTCAGCCAAAAGAGATTTCCTAGAAAAAAAACCACCAACAAAGTCAAGCCTTGCACAGTGGCCAAGGCCCCATTTCATGAGCTCTGCAGTCTCTCCTGCAACCACATGATTTTGGCTAAAATGGACAGGTGCAAGAAATGCTCTTGGGTGAAGTCCTCTGAGTTTAACTGAGCAGAAGGTCAATGTCAGAGGTCTCCCTGAGCCTGGCTGCCCCTTGGGCAAGCATGGCCAGACTCCTGGTAAGACAGAGGGAGAGAGCCAAAGCTCCCAATACCTGCTGTCTCCTCATGTGTGATTACCTGGGGAGGGTGCCATTCTCCACAGGGCACCAGCCATAGATCTCACAGGTGGAATGGGTGGCATTGAACATCAAACACTTCCCAGTTTTTATCCCTAGAAACAAGACAATATAAGACAGGCTGAGAGAGTTGGGGCATCACCTGGAGAAGACTCTGGAGAGACCTTAGAGCCTCTTCCAGTGCCTAAAGGGGCTCCAGGAGAGCTGCAGAGGGACTGGGGACAAGGACCTGGAGGGACAGGACACAGGGAATGGCTTCCCAGTGGCAGAGGCTGGTTTAGGTGGGATATTGGGGAGGAGTTCTTGGCTATGAGGGTGGTGAGGTTGTCCAGAGAAGCTGTGGTTGCCTCTGGATCCCTGGAAGTGTCCAAGGCCAGGTTGGATGTGGATTGGAGCACCCTGGGACAGTGGGAGGTGTCCCTGCCCATGGCAGGGGGTGGAACAGCATGAGCTTTAAGTTCCTTTTTAACCCAAACCATTCTTAGGATTTGTTTCTTTAGCAAAACACCCAGTACCATTGCCATGAACCACAGGGTTTCCCATGGGACAATCTGCATCTTCTGTGCACATCCCGTCAAGGACAGAGGGGCTCTGGGAGGGACAGAGAGAAGTGCTGTCACCACGCTGTGCAGCTACCTGAGGCCATGCTGCCACTCCCCACATTGCTGCCCTGCTGCTCCTGCTTCTTCAAGTGCTTCCCAAACAGTTAGAGATGAACATTCACCAGCCTCTGGGTAGTCAGAAGAAAGGCATGTCCAAGGGACAACCCTTCCTCTCCAGAGCACTTGAATCCTGCTGCTCAGTGGCAGAGGCAGCCTCAGGAGCTACCTCAGACCTTTCAGATGGAACTGGGAACCAGCACAGAGGGATTCAGGAGGGCCCTAATGACTGAGCCCATTAAGCACCTTGTAAAGTACCATGATGAATTCCCTGAGGGAGAGCTTAGTACACCCTAAATCCAGCATAACACAAGTTTTACAAGAGACAGGACCTACCTGTTTGTCAGGAGCAGTAAAAACGTCTTATTCAAACACAGATGATGGTTGTTCGGGAAACACCTCCCCCAGCCACCCCAGGCCATGACAGGAGTCACCAGCTCACCAGAAACCCACCTCCCCAAGCTCTGGGGGCACAGAGGCCCAAATGCAGGAAGGGAATCCTTAGTTATGACGTCAGAAGTGGGGGTCTGTTCAGGCCTTCCCTGGGCTACCCCAGGACAGCCTCAGCCCCTCATTGAGGTGTAAAATCGACCAAGATGATCTGAGAGGAGCAGCATCTTTTGGCTGGGTGGGGTCTGCCTAGGGCTCTGAAGTCATTTCGGGATGCAGGAGAACATCTGGGGATTGCATAAGGTGTTCGGGGAATGGGTTATTTAGGGGAGGAAGAGAAGGCATGGGAAGGAGGGAACTTGGTAGTCTGAAAAGGAACACGAACACTGAAACATAAAGGCATAGAAGGATGCAAAGACTTAAGTGCATGTACAGCTGCTGAAACAGCTCAGCTTGTGTTTGGTGCTGCCTCTGGCCACAGACACACTCATCTGCCAGCACCAAATACTCTGGTCATCGAGAATATCCGGACAGCTCAAACTCCCTGCAAATCCAAAAGCTGCCACTGCTAAATATTCGAAGCTTTCCAAATATGAAAGTCATCTACAGCGCCAGTGCCAGCAACTGAAGATCTTTTAGAGACCAGCACAGGGTGTAGGCTGGGACAAGCACCCACACACACCCCAGCTCTGGAACTGAATGAAATCAGCCAAGGTCTGTGTGTCCTCGGCATGCACGCTGCAAACCCAGCATCTTGAGGTGCCCGTGGCTGCCTGTGAGAACCCTGAAATTCCCTACAGCACTTGTGTTCCCTCCTGTTGGGACTTGAGGAGTTCTCAGCATTTTAAAGATGGATCATTGGCGCCATTTTCCCTGACCCAAACTCAGTGCTTCTCCTCCCCTGCAGCATTTGGCTGAAGGGAACATTAGGACAATTGGTGCTTGGCTTAGGTACAAAGTGCCAGCAATGGTACAGCTTAAAGGACATTTGCTCCCATCTGCTGAGCTGGGTCCAGCCTGGGAGAGCGCAGTAGAGGAGCTGGCCTGACTCCAGCCTTAAAGGGAAGATTTCTCCCAGAGAACATATACCATTAAGTGTTGGCTGGCTGACAAACCATCCAGACCTTGTGCTCTGTTCCTCCTAAAAATAGGAGACTAAGATGGACATTAGTCCTGCAGCAGGGAGTTATCAAGGAAACATGACACAGGTATCCATGGAGTGTGTGTTCAGGAGCAGCAGAAAGCCTGGAATGGTCATACAGTGCCACCACACAGAGCTGGAGAGGCCCTATGACCCCCGTACTGGCCACCACAATCAGTTCTGGTAGAGCATGTGGATATGCATCTTGGCTTATGAAGGTATGACAGAGCAAGTGCAGATGTGCTGGGGAGTGCTGTGAACATGTGAGAACGAGGGGAATCTGGTTTCGTGGGACTATAAATCCACTTTTTCCTTTTATCTGGTCTTCTACTGGGTTCCACTGAGCAGCAGGACCACTGGCTCCATCCCACCCCTGTGAGGCTGGGCTGGGACAGGTCCATTCACTCACCTCAGGGCAGGTGCCTTGGGCTTGCTGGGTTGTGGCAATGAAATGGGTCACCAGGAAAAGCACATTTTCTCCCTGGGAAGCAAGAAGGCGCTGTCAACGCAGGGCTGACACCAGGCTGGGTCCAGGTGGGTTCCCCGTGACACCGTGGGCGGAACAGGCACTAATGGCCTTGCCAGGGCTTTGGGAGGCCAGTGGTACCCGCGGCATCCCCTTGCCAAGGCGACTGACCATATGTGCGACCTCCCTGCCCCTGCCCGGAGCCCGGCCGTACCTGTGGGGGCCAGGTGAGATCTGCAGCGTCCCAGAGCCGCCGGCCCGCGGCCTCGGCGACCACCGCCCCCTTCACCTTGGTGACCACGGCCACTCGCGGGGCCGCGTCGCGCTCCTGGTACCCCTTCCGCAGAAGCAGCACCCACCTGCGGAGGGGTGGGGGTTCTGAGGGCCCTCCGGCCGGGCCCGAAGGCTGGGGGTACGTCCCTACCCCAGCAGGGTCCGGCNAACTTGGCAGTCTTGTAGTCGAGCAGAGACCCGCAGGTTGGGTCCGGCATGGCGGCACCGGTGGACAGGCGGGGAGAGGGCGGGTAGCGGTACTAAGGGGAAAGAGGGGCACGGTGGGGACAGCGGCACCGGGAGGGACAGGCGGACCGGG
>WBMY01014548.1:136627-150853 GCA_013397315.1 Donacobius atricapilla
GGGCCTACCCACACCTGGGCGTGTCCCGCCCCGCCCACGATGGGCTGGAGGGTGACGGAGCAGAATGGGTTGGGTTGGGTTGGAGGAGACCTTAAAGCTCATCCAGGGCCACCCCTGCCATGGCAGGGACACCTCCCACTGTCCCAGGATGCTCCAGCCCCAGTGTCCAGCCTGGCCTTGGGCACTGCCAGGGATCCAGGGGCAGCCACAGCTGCTCTGGGCACCCTGTGCCAGGGCCTGCCCACGCTCACAGGGAAGAGTTTCTCCCCAATATCCCATCTGTCCCTGCCCTCTGTCATTCCCCTCATTCCCCTTGTCCTGTCCCTCCAGCCCCTGTCCCCAGTCCCTCTCCAGCTCGAGCCCCTTTAGGCACCTGAAGGAGCTCTGAGCTCTCCCTGGAGCCTTCTCCTCTCTAGGTGAGCACCCCCAATTCTCCCAGCCAATGTGAAACCAGCACAGATGCCCCCGACCAAGGGAAGGGCAATTTGTCCTTCCCACTAATGAAAATTATGTAATTCCTCTGGTTGTTGGAGCAACACAAGTTGTACATCAAAGATACGTCAAGGGCCTTTTCCAGCCTGCCCTGCTGGAGGTTTGGGGACCTGCCAGAGCCCAGGGCTGAGATGTGATGTTGGCCAGCAGCGGGGATTTGTCAGCAGACTGCTTTGAAGGGCCCAGGGACCAGAATCATCTCCTTCCCTGGATGCAGGTGGCAGGATGGGATATGTAAATGAATCAGTACACCTCTTGCCCCTTGGGCTGAGAATTTTTCCTTTGTGTCATCTCCCCTGGAGTACTCCACATTTTTAAATTAATCTTTTTAGGAAAAAAATAGAAACCTGTTTTAAATTAATATTTTTAAATTAATATTTTAAAATTACTATTTTTAGGAAGAAATTATAAACCTTCTGCACATTCATGTCAGGTAGCCCCATCTGAAGCTGCTTTCAGCAGGCACAGCATCTTAGAAATGTGCAGTTTGGACCATGAAAGAGTACAGTCTTTCCTACTCATTTTTGATGATAAACCTTCTTTTAAGTTTATTTTGTCTGGAATAGTTCTCTGAGGTCCCTTCCAGTTAATTTTCCTGTCTCTGATATCAGTGGATGGAGAAAATATTTTGATTTTGTAGTATCTTTTGTATAATCACAAGGTCATGGCCATGCTTCTGTTTAACTGTAAATATTTTTGAAATTAGAATTGCCACTGACAGAGAGGAGGATACTTGAGGCAATACAGGCTTAAATGTTGAATTCAGGATTCACAGTACCTGTGAGTGAACTAAAGGGTCAGTCATAGGCTGCAGGCAGAAGTGATGCCCAGGGAGGCCACAGCCTTCTCCTCTGCATTGTGAATAGTGACAGCAGAAGTATTTTTCATCTTTTAATGGAAAGATAAATTAATCCTTTAAAAACATAATGAAATATCTCTAACTGTATCCAGTGTTTGCTTTCCTGGCAAAGCTTGAAATGATTTTTGAAGGGGAATCTCGTACTTATGTACACGCATGCCAGCCTGTGTTTGGGGACTCTCTTTGCTGGTGACTTTGGATATTTTCTTGTCGGTCTCAGCCTTGTGACTGCTCTTCCTTTCCTTTCAGCGCTTGCCTTTAAGCAGCTGCTATTTAATTGCACATGCCCGTGTTCAGAGCACACCTTGATGCTCCCTGGGCCTTCACCTGCACTGGTGCCACCAGGCTCACTTGTGCTGGGCTCAAGCCCCCGTCCTTTCCTCTGAACTCTCCACTGTGCACGTTTCTTGTGATATCAGCACTCATCCCTAACCTTCCAACCTTTAGGTTCCTTTTTGCACCTTCCTGGCACAGGCTTCACCTTCTGCACTACAGCTGTCCTTGGGCATCCCCAGCCATGCCAATCTCCAGGATGAGGATTCACAGACCTCCCTGCTCCTGGTCTCACCCTGCAGCTGGGCTCCAAATCCCTCTGCTTCCAGCACTGCTTTGATGGGTGCACACTCAAAAGGAGATACTGATTTTTCTCTGCCATGCACATCCCATGCTGTGTGCCAGATCCATGTTCTCCCTGGCTGGTGTATTTCCCTCAAAATTCTACTCCATCCACTGCTTTACAATCCTCAGTCCTCACACATCTCACCTGCCAGAGCCTCCTCCTTGAACATCCTTCAGTGGGCTTCTTTGGCTCACAGGAGAGAAAACAGCCTTAATCCTCACCGCTCCTGTCCACCAGGAACGCCCCAGCCATCCACCTTGCTCGTTCCCAGTTCCGTGCTGCTTTTTTTCCCTTGTGTTTATCTTTGCAGGCTGCAGTGGCCGCTTGTCACCACCCCTGTGCTCCTCAGCTCCTGTTCCTTTCACAGTCCAACAGCTCTCCTCAGCTGTCTCGTCTTCAGGCACGGACACGGTTTCTTTTCATTTGTCCTGGTTGACAGCCTCATTTTTTTCCTGCCTCATTGGAAACTCACCGAACACTTGCTGAGCAAACCTATGCTGGTTTCCAGCGGCTCTGGGAGGGTTCCAGGACCAGGAGGCTGTGGGAGCTCCCTGGCTGCTCGTGTTGGCTTTTGGGCTCCACCAGCTGGAGAAGGAGCGGGGTGAGTCACAGCTGCACTGTGGCACCAGCGCCTGGCTTTGCCATGGATTGGATTTCCAGTCCCTCTTTGCTGCACTGGCAACCTGAGGTCAAAGAACACAGATGCTTCACGGTCTGGCAGCTTCTGCTTTGGGCTTGTGGTAAAGGAGGTAGAAAAAGATGTTGTTTTAGTCACCTGGAGGTAATAGAGACAGCTGCAGAGAAGTACATGAACTAACCCAAGCTTCCTTTTAACACTTAAACTGTTTGCTTTCATGTATCTTTTCTTAGGGGAGATTTTTGGAATGGCCATAGCAGAAAACACGATTAAACTTAGACTCAGCTGGAACCGTTTCCATAGCCAAGGGCAGCTGCCTCGGCCAAAGGCTTGGAGCAGGGAATTATTTTCACACCTGTTCCTAAAACTGTGAGAGGTCACATGAAGCTGATGTGCTGCTGGCCTTGTGCCTGTGCCTGTCCAAGAGTCATCTATGACCTGGGATCACACAGAACTTGAATTAAGAGAGAAAATTAATCCAGTATTTATGGACATATCACAGATATTTTCATTTCTCTGTTTCCAGTTTTTCCCTTTTTAGACTTAAAATTACTATAATGAATGTTTTGAATGGTTTAATTTAATTTCCGATTAATAACTCAGTACAGACATTGTTTTGTAGTCTATGTATTGTTTTTATTCTACTAAAATTTTACTCACCAAAATAAAAACCAGTTCTTCTGGCCTCTGAGGCTGAAAGGGACCACATGTTGGTGGTTAGGGGTGAGTTGGCAGTGCTGGGTTAATGGTCTTAGAGGTCTTTTCCAACCTAAATGATTGTTTGATTCTATGAAGTTTATCTTCTTTATTTGAAAATATTTTTTCAATTTACCTAGTGGGGTCTGTTCTATAAATGTGCAAATCATTTTATAGTTATGTGTCTAATAAATGGAGCCTCTGTTTTGGTCTCAGGACTGTCTGTCCCAACCATCTGCATGTTTTAAGTTTGGGCTGCAGTCTTTAAATCTCGGCTGTCTCAAAAAACATCAGAACCATCCTGACACCCCCTCAGTCCCCAGATGAAAACTTTATGTATTGAACCCAGAAGCTTTATGGGGCTTGGTTTCAATCAGTGTAAGTGCTTATATTTTGAAATATTTTTCACCATTTATTGCTTCTGTTATGTCCTTTGCCCATAGCCCTTCCTATGTTCCCCAAAGAAGGGATGCAAATTAAAATCCTATGAAACAATACACTCCCAGTCTGTCCTTATTCACCAGCTGGAGAAGATCCACTTTCCCACGTTTTGACACCCATGGATTTGTTTGTCACTGGAGTCAGCGCTGTGTGGTTTTAGGCTCAATGAACCTATCAATAAACCATTTGTGAACCTGAACACACCAGGTGGGCCAGCAGTGTTACACCGGGCAGTGCCACTGGCACAGGAACCTTGAGCATCCCGTTGTCCTGTGGGTTCGCTGAGGGGCTGAGGGGCACGGAGCACAGGCCTGCCCTCTGCCCAGGTGGGGTTTGCCTTCCCGGAGGGCGGCCGGGAGAGCAGGGGGCAGGCAGCTGGAGCTGCCTGCAGGTTTGTCTGCGAAGTTGGAGGGATTTGCTGTGCTTTGGCAGCCGCTGCCAAAGGTTGTGAGGAATTAACATGCAGGGAGTTACTCTGAGAACTGTAGTTCTGTTATACTGAAATACCAGTTATTCCCAATTTACCTGCTGATCTCCCCAGCTAGAATCAACCGTTCCTCTTTCCTCAAACACAGTTGTGTTCTCTCTGTGTTGGAAACCAATCTTGGAATAACTCACTAGAAAACTTGTTGAATCCTTGTTCACAAGGGATTCAATGGTTCTAGTACTGAGCCTTTTTTTTTTTTTTTGTGTGTGTGTGTGTGTCCAAGTGTCCATTCCATATTGTTCCTTTTTGCTTTCTTTGCCAAAGTGCCAGACAGCAGTGGGATGCCTCATGGAGGTTTAACAGCACACCAGCACTGCTGCCTCTTTCCAGGCCCTGTCCCAGTCAGAGCACTGAGGTTACACAAATCCACATTGATTACCACTAATGATATTTTTATAGAATTCTTGAGTAGCTCTCACTTTGCTCAGTGCCCTTTTGAAGCCTTGACTGTCCCCTGTCACCTTTTGGAAGGATCTCCCAGCTTGTTTTGCTGCATTGCCCTGGGACTGCCCCAGCTGCACGTTTCTGGAAAATGAGCATTACTGCCCCAGGGAAGCTCACTGCCTGATTCCATGTGGAACTCCTCTGGTGTAAGTTACACAGGTGATCCAAAGTTCTAGCTGTAGCAGCTACTAACTTTGGAGGGAGGGCTGGGCATTGGAGCCTCCAGTGTGCCTCCAGCTGCTCTCCCCACACAGAAAAGGCGTTTTTGTGTTTTTTCTTGAGCACTTTCATCTCCTTTAGGATATCGAGAGTGCTGCCGAACCCAGAGGTGCATTGACTCTTGTCCTGGCATGGGCTGGAGCCCCCAGTGCTGCCCTAGAGTGCTTCCAGCCTAGCCAGAGAGGTGTGGGATAATGAGAACTCAGCACCCTGGCTCCAGAGGAGCCGCTTGCTGCAGCTCCTTCCTGCCAGCATCTGACAGATGTTTCACAACCTCAGGCCAAGCTGTCGTTGCCTCAGGAAGCGTTTCTGGTCTCCTGCCTAAATCTCCCTCATGGCAGTTTCAGTCCACTGCTTCACTCTGTGTCTCCTGTGCATGCAGGGAAGATTTATTCTCTTTTTATAGAATCAGTTCGGTTGGAAAAAACGGCTGAGATCATCGGGGCCGGTAGCTGCAGTGCTGTGTCTGTGTGGTGTATTACCATACATATATGAATATATGTGAATATATGTGAATATATGTGGGGAAATGGCTGTTTCCTCCCTCGCCCCCAAAGCAGATGCAGCGGATGCATCTGGTGATGGAATGGAACTCTGCCACAAGGATGGGGCCGTGCCTTTGGTGCCCTTGCTCACACAGGTCCTTGCAAAGTGCTGAGACAGGAAGAGCTGTGGCTGCAGGGACTGCTGAGACACAGCACAAGCACTCCTGGAATGACCTGGGGACTGTGCAGGGATGAGTGGACAAGACCACCTTGCTCTGTGCCATCTTTAATGCCCTGCCATTCCCCGGCTGGTGGCAGGAGCAGATACACCACTGCAGCATCCTGGAATGCTGCGTGATCTTACCTCATCCTCGGGCTGTGTCGGCAGGAGGAGGAGGGGAGCGCGGCAGCAAAATGAGAGGATTACTTACAGCCAGCCTCCCTGAGCCCTGCAGCTCATCTGTGCTGCTTTCAGAGCCGGGGGAGTGGGGAGGGATAATTTAGGAACATGAGGCTGGGAAGTGATTTAATTAGGACGTGGAGCTGCTCTCTCCTGGGTGCAACCCACCACCCCCTTTCCAGTGTTTGGGGCTCCCCTTTTCCTCCCTCCAGCATGAACAGGGCTCAGCTATGCAAGGAGCTGCTTATTCCCGTTATTAAACTGTGCGCTGTGACTCCTGCTCCCCAGTGCTCTCCCAGGCAAGATCCCTGCAATCCCTGTATGTTCCACAGCCCAGTGATCCCTGTAAGAGCTCCTGCAGCCCAGAGATCTCTGCAGCTGCCACTGGTCCCATCCCTGTGCTGCACAGGCTGCAGCAGTGCCCCTGTGCCCTGAAGCCTCCAAAATCACCCCTGGCTCAGTCCTTGTGTCCATCCCTGGAGCACCCCTGAGCTGCACCTGGGCTAAGGTCCACACGCCTGGTCACTCACTGCCATTTAAAGGGGGCAGGTGGCAGCCCCAACACTGATTTTCCCTCTTGTACAAATCCCATGTCATTCCCCTCCGGATTCGCATTTCTCCTTGTCCTGATGCACCTGCCTTATGGGAACTGTCCTCCCAGCGCACAACAAACCAGCACTGCCCTGCCAGCTACTCTCAGTCCTCCCAGTCCTGCAGCACCGCTGGAGAGGCTCAGCCAGCCCTGCTGCTGCCTGCCCACTCCCAGGGCGTCTGTGGGGATTACAGTCCAGGACTCACATTAACCCTCTTAGCCCAGCCCAGGGCACGTGTGCCAGGGCTCCTGCCCCATGGCCCTTAAAGCCCTTCCCAGCTCCCAGAGCCCCAGCGCTGGCCACTCCAGCACTGACCCACATACCTCCCTGCAGCTCTGGAAATAGATTGACTTCCTGCTGCCTGATTACCCCATTGCCATGGCTCCCAGGAAACAGAGGACTTCATTTATATTTTTAAGCTAATTTGGAGAAGGATACTGCTCTGGAAAACAGGTGTATGGTCAGCCACAGGGAAGCAGCAAGCAGCTGCTCCTGGAGCTTCATGAAACAGGGTTCTGGGAGCTGTGCATGGGGATGGTTTCATTTTACATCTGTTTGGAATCAAGGGTATGGATGGGGCAGCCAGTGTTCTCTCTTACAATTACAGCCTGTCATCTTAAAGCCCTGCTGATGCTGTTTAGTTTGGATTATTTTTCTCTGCTAATACAATTTGCAGGAACAAATTCCTGTAGAAGGGCTGTTGGTGCCAGTGGCTGCTGCCATCCCCCCTTTTTTCTGTGTGCATTAATGAGTAGTCAATTAAAAATCAATTAATACATGTGTGCAGAGCATGTTACCACTGTAGGATAGCGTATGACACATGAACTGACCAATTTTGTAATCCTATTAAAAAAAAAAAAAACTCAAGTGTGCTCAAGAGGCCCCAAGGGCCTCCCAGGTGCTGGAGAATTACACTCCAATCCTTTAATACCCAGTGGCTGCATCCCTGGCACCCCTTGCTCTGCTGGGGAGGACCCTGTGCTTTGTGTGCCACAGCCTAACAGGGATTTCTCCACATTTTTAGAAATGAACATTTTTAAATAGAATAAATATCAATGGTTACAAAGCTCATTCAATAACTCTTTGGTCTTCTGCAGCTTAAAAGGCTGATTGAGACCCCTGCTAGGAGAACTGCGAGATGTGACTGCTGTTGACTTTCCTCCACAGGAGAACACAAAGGTCACCCTCAGCCCACCCCTTTCTGTGAGGACTTTCCTGCCCGTCCCCAGCCCTGCACTGGGCTCCCTTCTCCTCCTGTGTTCCAGAGGATCTTTTTACTTGCCTTTGTCCTGCTGACAATGGATTTATTACCAAAATTAAAGCCACTAAGGAGGGTTCAGCCTGTGCCTCCCCTGGTGCCTGTTGAACACTTGCTTTTTAATGAAGGATCCTGTTATCTCAGGAAGGACATTTCCCTAGAGAACAGCAGTGTGGGGATGGGGGTAACCGTGGGTTATAATTAAATTCCCATTTATTGCACAAGTTCTCACATCCTTTGGCTCACAGCCTCGGGCAGCTTTAGTGACCCTGCCCAGGTGCTGGCTCAGCACTGTCCTTGCTGCCCACTGTGGGGTTCAGCCCTGTCTGGTTCGGTATCAGGGTGTTTGTGTCCTGCAGGGCTCATGTCCCAGCCTACCCCAGCCCCGCGGGGTCCTGGTTTCTCTGGGTCTGGCTGGAGCTTGTCCTCGAGACTGGAACCCCGGTGGCAGCAGGGTGGCAGTGGGCAGCACGACCCTCCCTTCCCCACCTTCTGGGGGCCTTTCCTGAGCATTGCCGGGGGAGCAGCTTCCCACACGGAGTCTTGAGGATGCAGAGATCACAACCAGCCAGAGCCATCGCAGAAAGTGTTTATGAGGGTGACCAAATCAGCCCGTTGCTCACAAGCCACAACACAGAGGTGCCAAGCGGGGCCACAGCTCCAGCGGCGGCAGCGCGGGGACACGGCAGGACAGGGAGCAGTGCTGGCAGGCAGAGGGGCTCACCAGAGCCAGCACATCCCACTGAGGACCCCCACAGCCTCTCTACGGCCCTCCAGGGGCTCGCCAGCAGGAGGCAATGGAACAGCTTGCCCACAGTCCCCAGGTCCTCGCAGCACGCAGAGGATGAGGATGGAGTAGGGTGTCCATGCTGCAAGGCCTGTCAAGTTGGCAACCTCACGCTTGACTGACTTCCAAAACAAGCTGAAACTCTCTTCCCTTCCACTTTAGGCTGCCCATGGGCAAAACACCCATGAGTGGCTGCAGCGCTGCTGCTGGGGACCCCCACCCCCACGACACCCTTGCAGCGGGGGTGACCCCAGGGCACGGAGATGATGGCTGGGGAGGGGGCAATACTGAAAAGCACCTGCTGAGCCTGTCCCAAGCCCCAGAGAGCTTGGAAGGGGCATCGTGGGGGACTGAGTCCCCATGGTGGGGCAGGTGGTGCTGCTGGGGTGCAGAGGCGGGGAGCTGGCTCCAGGCAGACCAGCCCAGGGATGCCACTGGGGACCTCCAGGGACAAGGCCATGTACTGGGGTCCTGAGCGCCCATACCCTGCTCAGGGCTGGGGCAGCAGCCTGGCATGATCTTCCATCAGGCATGGCCCCCAGTCCACCCCTCAGACAGCCAATTCCAGCGGCTGGGAAGACGCAGCTGGGCTTTTGCTGTGCCAGCCTCCGCTGGCTTTCCTGGGGTGCCTGCCCGGCCGCCCACTCTGGCCATATCCCTTCTCCATGTCATGTCTCCAGCTGCCCCTCGGCTCCCTCAGCCCCAGCCTTTGAGGAGAGCAGCCTGGGGACAGGGATGGCAGGGGTGCCTGTGGGGATGCATGACTGGCCCCTGCCTCCTTCCAAAGGGGACTCTGCCAGAGGCAGAGGGGCTGCGCTCAGGACGATAGGATGGGCAGCACTGGGCTGCCCGTCCTGGTCCCTGGGGAACCTCTGCATCCCCGGCTGCACGGATGTGCTGGCAGCCAGGAGATGTGCTGCACAGGGCCAGGTGTGCTCAGGGAGAGGTGACAAGGACACGGCCCCTCGTGAGCAGGGCAGGCACTGGGCTGAGACCCAGCTCCTGACTGCAGGGGATAGGGAGGGAGGCAGCCGGCCCCCCCACACCCTGTCAGAAGCGTGTGGGGAAGGGTGAGCATCCTCATCCTCTCCAGGTGGAGCCCCACGCCCAGGGCAGCCCCAGTGGCTCTGCTGTCAGAGGGACCCGGAGGAGGGGGGTGGGTCTCTGGCCTCACTGCGGGAGGAGATTCCGACGCTCCCATCTCCAGGCGCCCCCGTCGCCAGGGCTGTCATCTCTTGCAGTCATCGGTGTCGGTGTCTGGCAGGCCGGTGGCGGGCTGGGAGCTGGGCTGGACTGCCTGCACCCTCTCCTCCAGGCTGCCGCCCGGGAACACCACGTAGCGGGCGCTGACGCGCTGGGACCGCGGCTCCCGCAGGTTTTCCTTGCTGTGCCAGATGCCATAGCCAAAGTAAACGAGCAGGCCTGCAGCGGGGACAGGGACAGCAGGGCTCCAGCACAGCCTGGCTGCTGGCACCGTCATGGCTGGCATCACAGTGCAGTGTGCCACGGATGTGGCCAGCAACCCGGTGGAGAAAAGAGCTAAAGCACCATGGGGACTTAACTGAGCTGCCTGCAGGAGGAAAAGGGTCCTGCAGCATGTTAGGAGCAAGGGGAGCACCCTCAGTCCCTGGAAAGGGCTTCCTGAGCCCCAGGGAGCTGCCTTAGGAGCAGGGGGTGGTTCTGACCCAGGGCTTTAAGGAGGATCTGAACTTCAACAGAACAGGCTGTGACGCTCTGGGAAACAGAGAGGCTCAGGAGATGCTGGGAGACCTTGGCTTGAGTCTCCAAAGGGGAACCGGAGGCAGAGAGGGGCAGGAGACACCCTATAGACCCATACGTGGGGGAGAGGAGCTGCCAAAGCAGCCAGAGAGTGCCAAGACAAACCCTGTTCCCCCTCGCCGGAGCAGCCGTGGGAGCACTCACCTAAGAGGAGCCAGACAGCGAAGCGGAGCCACGTCATGTAACTGAGCTTCAGCATCAGGTAGATGTTGAGGATGATGCTCAGCGCTGGGGACAGGGGGACCAGGGGGATCTGCAGGAGAAAAGGAGCTGGCAGGGGTGAGACCTGCAGGACCACATTCTCCATCTTTAAAATCATAGGGACAAAAGACAGCACTGGCAACTGTGTGGGACAAAGGGACTGTCTGTCACCTTGGGATTTCTAGAAGTGGCACTTCTTCTAAGGAAAAGGAACAACAGAGTCAGGAGCTGGGAGCCAGAATGGCAGGATGGGCACAGGCATCATCATGAGGACCAAACAAGCTCCTGGCATGATCCTGAGCCAATGTGGTCCTTGCTGGAGGAGCCAGGGCAGGGGCATGGCAGGGAAGTGGTATCACCACTGGTGTTATGAAGCTGCAATGACTGCATCAGGGCTCAGGTGGGCTGAAAACAGGAAAGCGGGAGCACAAGAGGCATAGAAGTGGTTTGGAGGCTGAAAATGAGCTCCATCAAATAGCTGAAGGGCAGCCAAAGTAAGGAGCTGAGGCAGGAGAGGAGCAGAGGAATTGTGGGGTTGCAGAGGAGGGAGCCCAAGGCGGACAGGAGCGATCCCTGGATCCCCATCCCTTGGGATGGACACAGAACTGCTGGGGATGTCCCCTCCTTGGGACCAGTGGCCACAGCAAGTAACAGCAGAGGCACCAACAGTCCCCACACCCAGTGTCCACAAACACCCTCTTCCTCCTCCCCTCCCTCCTCCTCCTCCAGCAGTTGTGGTGCTTTCAGCAAAGCGCTGTGCCTGGGAGCCCTGCAGGTCCATCACAGCTGCTCCCACCTCCTCCCGCCCCTGCAGAGCGATTCCCTGCCCGGGCCCTGGGCATACCTGGAAGGTCTGGGTGCTGTGCTGCTGCTCGTGTGCCCAGATGAGGAAGAGGCTAAGCAGGAAGCCCAGACTGAAGAGGACCAACAGCAGGGAGTAGCTCCAGGTGGGCAGGTGGAGGTGGGTGTTGCCGAACACTAAGATGGAGCAGAGGCATATGGCAGACACCATCAGGGTCACCACGGCCACCGTGACCACCTCGCCCGGGTAGAAGTCGCTGAGGAACTCCAGGTAGGGCTCAAATGCTGCCTTCAGCTGCCCTGGCTCCCGCTGCTCTTTGCTCTTGTCCCTGTCCACCAGCTGCAGCTTGTCAGAGAAGGACTCGTACTCCTTCAGCTCGCCCCCAGCCGGGCCCTCACGGGGCTCGGGGTTGGGCTGGCCACTGGCCGCCGGCGCAGGGACATCCCCCTTCTGCTGCTGGAAGCGCAGGACGATGATGCTGGCGGCCACGAAGGTGTAGGCCAGCAGCGTGCCGATGGACAGGAACTGCACCAGGGCCTCGAGGTCAAAGACCAGGGCCAGCAGGGCCATAAGCAGCCCGAAGACCACGATGCCGACGACGGGCACCTGTGTGCGGGGGTGCACGCGGGAGAAGACCTGGAAGAAGAGCCCGTCCTCGGCCATGGCATAGACGATGCGTGGCAGGGAGAAGAGGTTGCTCAACAGAACCGTGTTCATTGCTGGGGGACGGGCAGAAGAAGGAAGACCGCATCAGACCCAGACCCAAACTGGGGACGGTTCCCAGCCCCCAAGGCAGGGGGGTGGGCAGCTCCCTCCCACCGCCGCCTGTACTCACCACAGATGGAGCCAGCAGCCACCAGAAACCCTGCCCAGGCGTAGCCCCTCCTGTAGAACGCATCGGCCAGGGCAGAGTCAGGGTCCAGCGTGTGCCAGGGCACCATCAGCGTCAGCACAACGGACACCAGGATGTAGGCGCCGGTGGCCAGCCCCAGGGAGAAAGCGATGGCCCTGGGGACAGCCCTCTGCGGGTTCCTGGCCTCCTCACTGGAGGCTGCGATGACATCAAAGCCCACAAAGGCGTAGAAGCAGGTGGCTGTGCCAGCCATGATGCCCGACAGCCCGTATGGGGCAAAGCCACCCTCCTGGGTGCTCCAGTTCTTGGGCTGCGCAAGGACAAAGCCCATAATGAGGATGAAGAGGATGACGCCCATGCTGATGGCTGAGAAGACGTGGTTGAGCCAGGAGGACACTTTGGCCCCAAAGGAGATGAAGGCAGTGGCCACCAGGAGGATGGCAGCCGCCAGGAAGTCTGGATATCGGGCCAGGAACGGCACCTGCCAGGCACCCACATGGGTCTCGGTGAAGTTCTTGATCTTGTGGTTAAAGATGGAGTCCAGATAGCCGCTCCAGGCCCTGGCCACCGCGGCCCCCCCAATCATGTACTCCAGCAGCACGTTCCAGCCGATGAGGAAAGCCCAGATTTCCCCCACGGACACGTAGGTGAACATGTAGGCAGAGCCTGTCTTGGGCACGCGGGCTCCGAACTCGGCGTAGCAGAGAGCGGCCAGGAGTGAGGCAAAGCCGGCGATGATGAAGGAGACGATGACAGCGGGGCCGGCGATCTCCTTGGCCACGGTGCCTGTGAGGACGTACAGCCCAGAGCCCACCATGCCCCCGATGCCCAGCAATGTCAAGTCGATGGTGGAAAGGCATCTGTTAAAGGATGTCTCCATCATGTCGTCCTCCAGGGTCTTCACCCGGTTGAGCTTCTGGCAGAAGCGGGTGAGGTCGGTAGAGCGGGGCAGCCATCTCGCCATCCTGCAGGCAGCGGGCCCTGCCCTCAGCAGAGTGAGGGGTCCTCGGCAGTGAGATCCTGCCTGGCGACCTGGCAGAGGGGCAGGAAGGGTGAACATTCCCTTGGAAGTGAGGCATCAGGTACTGGGGACAGGGTGGAAAAGCCACCAGGACACATTCCAGGTGTCCCTGGCTTCTCAGCCAGCACGGGGCTCAGCACAGAGTGTGATCCCACCTCCCCCAGGGGTGGCACAGGACAGGGACATATGCCAGTGTGCCAGGCAAAGCACAGCATTCCCCGTTAAAGCCCAAACCAGTCTGCTCTGGCCCTGATGAAGGTTTCCTTGCTACCTCCTCTCCACCTTATCCAACATGTACCTGAACTTCACCCTGCCGCGCCAGGACCCCACCACGGGGGCATGCAGCATCTCCCAGCTCCCAGGATCCTGCTGCTTCCCCAGGGAAAGCTCAGGCGTGATGCAGAGGCTGCAGCAGAAGTCCAGAGCAGCTCCCATGGGAGTCTCCAGCCAGACCAAGAAACAGCCAGCGCCAGGGACCAGCCACGCTGGCAGCTGCCACCGTGACAGTGAGAGGACGCAGCGCTAAGGACCTTCAGGTGCTGCCTCCCTGCTGCTCCATGGGGTGATTGGTGACTCTGGTGACACTCCCCGCTCCCAGTTGCCCTCCTTCCTGTGCCAGAAGCCCCACACCTATGTAAACAACATGTCCTGCTCGGAGGGCTCGCGCAGCCCCGCTCCAGGATCCACCTCTCAGAGGCCAAAAGGTCCTGGAAAGCCCACCGGGAGATGATGGAATGGCAGGGCAGATGACGGCCCGTGAGGACAACGTGCACAGTCCGCGCTGGCTGAGACTCCCATGCCTGCACACCCAGGCCCCGCGACTGGAGGCGTCGGCAGTACCGGGGTCCCCAGTCCCAGCAAACGCAACAGGCGCAGCTGCGAGGATGCGGAGCTCGGTGCCCACCGGGCACGGAGCATCCCCAGCGCTCGGGGTGGGGACCCCCAGAGCGAGGAGGGTGTGTGCAGGTTCCGGGCTCCTCCTGGGCGGGGACAGGCGATAGTTTCGCCCCTGCTCAGCCCCGCCACGATGCCGGTTCCGGGCGGCGCCGAGCCCCGGCCCCGATCCCGGCCGCGCTCCCCCGGGACGCTCCCCACAGCGCCGGTCCCAGCCCGGCTCCCGCTCTCAGGGGCTGCCGCTCACCTGCGAGCCAGG
>WBMY01014548.1:150869-161605 GCA_013397315.1 Donacobius atricapilla
GGGGCCGGGACGGGGCCGCGCCAGCCCCCGGCCCCATCCCCGGGGGCGTCTCCCCGGAGCGGGGATCGGAGGTTTGGGGGTACCGGGGCTGCCCCTCCCGCCCCTGGGAAGGGCACCCACGGGTCCCCGGGGTGGGCATCCCCCCGCGAGTGTGTGCGCGGCTGGAGCCGCACAGAGACGGGATACGGGGTGGCCGTGGAGATATCCCGAAGGCTGGAGCCCTGGGCTGCTCTGGAGCCAGGCTGGGAGAGCTGAGGGTGTTCACCTGGAGAGAAGTCTCCAGGAAGACATTAGAGCCCCTTCCCGTGCCTAAAGGGGTTCCAAGAAAGCTGGAGAGGGACTTGGGACGAGGACCTGGAGTGACAAGGGTGAATGACTTCCCACTGCCAGAGGGCAGGGATAGGTGAGATATTGGGAAGGAATTCTTGGCTCTGAGGGTGGGCAGGCCCTGGCACAGGGTGCCCAGAGCAGCTGCGGCTGCCCCTGGATCCCTGGCAGTGCCCAAGGCCAGGCTGGACACTGGGGCTGGAGCAGCCTGGGACAGTGGGAGGTGTTCCTGCTCATGAGCTCCTAATCCAAGGTCATTTCTAATCCAAACTATTCTGTGATTCTGTGATGGAGCAGTCATCCCAAATCCCATCCGCTGGATGCAGTTCTGGATGGAGCAAAGGGCTGAGACCCTGCTCCTCTGCCTCTACTCACTCTGCTCTGCAGCTGCTGCCTGAGGAGCAGGCACATCCTCTGTGCTCAGGTGTTTGCTATGGAGAAACTGAGGGGTGGGGAAAGCTGCGGGAAGGGGAGCTCCTGAACAGGCCCCTTCAGCTCACAGTCCTCCTGCCTGGCCAGGAGCACAAAACCTGAGCAAAAGCCTGTGGTGCTTCCCCCGGCTCCGCAGGGCAGAGAAAGGGAATCATCTCTATCCATCTCTAAGTCAAAAGGGGTTTCTTTTTCACAAGTGCTTCACCTCCCCTTGGACCACCACAGACCTTCTGCCTCTCCAGCCCCTGGGGCAGGAGTTTCCCAAGCAGTCACCCGTCCCACCCAAAGCTGCCTGTTACAGGTGCCGTACAATGCTGCTGCTCCTGTATTTCTAGAGAGTGAAGTCCCTCTCCACTCACTCATAATTTTAGCTCCACCCTGCCCCCTCTTGTGCCCTTTGTCAAAGATAAAGGAGTCCAGCTCAGCTGGAAGGTGTTCCAGATCCCTGGTGTCCCCAGGGCCTTTGCAGGGCTTGTTCCAGCCTGGCAGGGCCTTTGTCAGGATGAAGGGATTTATTTTTGGGTGCTTCACAGCAGCAATGTGTTTTTCATTTTCTTCTCTGATCCCCTTCTCATGTCTTATCTAATTTTCTGATAGCTCCTGGGCACTTAAGCTGACCATTTTCATGGACCCACCAGTCATTACCCCAAATGTCACCCTCAAGCTGAACACATTCACCTTTATCCACACTGGATCGATCTTCTTATGTGGAGGGGACCCTGCTCTCCTCCTCAAAATATAGAAAAAGGAATGAATAAACAGGACTTGTCCCTTCCTGCTAACCATCACTCACCTTCCACCAGCGCCTGGGTGAACATGGGGCTGGCATGGAGCCACCGCTCTCCCGTCAGTCACCTTGCACCCGAACAGGGAACTCGATCACAGGGTTGCATCCCCTCTCCATGTCACTTCTGGTACACAGAGAGCTCTGGGCAGGCACTTTCGGTCCAGGTCTGTGGATGGCTGAAGCCAAACACACGTTCCTGGGACACTGGCTGAGAGTTTGGGAGCTGCACAGGTCACTGAACCGAGGAGCTGGGAGCCAAAGCCCAGCAGAACTCGCAGCCCCCTCGCGTCACTCTGCCAGGTCTGCCCTGCATTACTGGCAGTACCACAGCCGCAGTGGCTGGGGCACAGCAGTGCTGCGGGATGGTGTCACCCTCTGGTGACACAGTGACACTTGCTTGGAGAAATATCAGTGTCCTCCACGTTGTTCGGTCCAGCTTCAGGGGCTGAGCAAGTGCTCCTCTGCTGAAATCCTGCAGGTCTGATCACGAGCCATCCCAGGGGCTTTGCTCCCTGAGGATAACCTTCCCCACCAGCTACCCACGTCTAACCCCCTGCAGCTCTCCACCTTGGCCTTTCTGAAACCCAACCTGACCGCAGGCATGGAAAATTTCAGCTTGGATCTGATTAACAGCCTGGCAGAGGCATCTGCAAACAGATGGCGGAAGCAGGAAGCCCGAGAGCTGCTGTTGTCATGGCAGTGCCAGAACAGCCCCTGTGATCCCTGGTGACGGCTCTCCGTGGAGACACAGCAGCAGTCCTGGATCACGGGGGCTCTGGGCCAAGGTGGGCTCCATTCCTCGCCCCACGGGCCAGCGCAGCGGGGCTGGACCCACAGGCAGTAACCTCGATCCCAGCTCCTCCAGCCACACCCTCACTGCTGCCCCAGCCCTTCCAGCGAGCTTGTGCAGAGGGGAAGCTTCTGGGAGGCTGTGAGCCCCAGCAGCTGGGCATCCTCTCCTGCCACAGAACCCCTTGATCACTCCTGCCTTCCCTACCCTCACCTCGGGAAGCAATGTCCTTGCAATCACTCTGGCCTCAAACCTGACCACAGAGGCTGACTTCACCCAGCCTGCACCAGCGGCGACCCTGTGTGCTCCCAGGAGGAGGAAGGGGTCTCCAGAGGGGAATGCTGCCCACCTTGGCCCTCACCACTGCTCAGCAGGGTAGCACAGAGCTCCCACCTGAGGGTCCAGTGGAACAGAGTTGCAGGAGCTCTGTGGGGACCCTGCAGTGGGGCAGGTCCCATACAGACTGCTTCCAGATGGGGACTTCCATCCAGGAGGTGAAGACTCCACACAAGCAGTGGGTCTCATCTCCAGCTGCTGACCCACAGCAGAATCACCCCCATGGGGAGGGAACACCCACACATGATGGAAATGGGAGGGGGCCTCAGCCCTGAATTTCCAAAAGCCTCCTTGGTCCTTCTAGCTCTCATCTTGTGTTTGTCTCCTCCAGCACCATCTCTCCCCACCATAAGGCCACCCACAAGTTCTTCCAACACCTTGGAAGATCTGAGAAACACTTTGGGTTCCTTCCCAGCTTCCATCTAACTCACAAGAAGACCCAGACTCATCAACTGAGGACAGGAAAAACACAACCACTGGCATTCAGAGCTGCAGCCCCAGCAGGGGAGTGTTTTATTTCCATTTGGAAACTGGTTTAAAAGAACAAAGCAAAAGCCCTGCTTTCACAGTCAGTGGGAACACTGCAAAGACCAGTCCAGTAACTCTGGGCTGAGGCCTGAAATCCTCCTTTAATACAGATAACACTGGTCAGCATACAGGTGAACTAACACAGATAATGCTGGTACCAGCCTGGAGGAGACTCTGGGAAGGGTCTGCCTGTCTAAGAGGTTGTTTCTGCCTCAACAGCACACAGAAGCATCCCTGGAATTGTTTCCCCCCCAGTTTTATCATCTAAACACGGGGTCACCCTCCCACAGCGGGGCTCTGTGTGCTGCCTCAGTGCTCAGCCCAGCCCCAGCCCAGTGACGGCCTCAGCATCACTGCAGGACATTCCTGCCAGATGACCACGCTCCACCAGCTCCCAGCTGAGCCAGATGCAGCCGACACTGCTCTGAGGATCGGAGAGCCATCCCCAGGCTGCCAACCACCCCCTGCGCTGGGCTCTGCCTGCCCCAGCTCTAATCTAAGTGCCTTAGCAATTTCTTCTGCTCCTGTGGACTCTTCCTGACACAATACAAAGCAAACGCGTGGACGGTCTGTTGTTTAGAGGGAAGTCAGAGGAAAAACTCTGGGAAGTGCAGATTTGCACTTTCAGGAAAATTTCTTCTCAGCCTCAGCTTCCTTCTGCTGCAGCTTCCGAATCAGCTCCAGCAAATTCATCTGTAGAGTCAGCTCCTGCAAAGGGAGAAAGATGTTTGTGCAAGTAGATGATCCCATTCCCTGTTGCAGGAGGCAGGAGGAACTGGCCTGTACCACCTCCTCAAAAGCTTCTTATTTTTAGGAAATTAAAAAAGTATCAACCAGGCAGCTAAAAACCAAACGCTTCATCTTGTTCAGGTGCTTCTCTAAAACACGGAGCAGTGACATCTTACCAGACCTGCTGCAAACTGTGGCTGTCTTAGGAATTGCAGCGTTTGAAGAATCCTGAAGGATGCAGAGAGGCTCTTCCGTCCTGACCACGATAAATGTGCTAGGGGCTATGAGTGGCCAGTTCTGCAGGCTGAGGAGGGGCAGCAGCCCCCGAGGAAGTTCTCCAGGCCCCTCTGCACAGCCCCCACAGCATCTCCAACCCCTTCTCAGCACAGACGGGCAGGAAGAGGAGGGATTGCTTTGGGAACCCTCTAAGTGGATCCAAGGCAGGTGCAACACATGGCTGTGCTGGTGCATCGAATTCCCTGCAGGCATTTCATTCCCTATTCCTGGAAACTCCCTTGTCCAGGACCACAGTCAAGTGGAGACATCGACATTAGCTCACGGTTCCCTTGCCACCTGCTTGTTCTTTAGTTACATCCAGCTCAGAGACAACACGGTGGAGCCAATAATTTGTGACTGTAGGTCTGTGACTCAGCCCTGCAGACACAGAGCTATGGAAATAAAAATCTATTTCTGTAAAAATATATCCCTGCACAAGGAGGCATTTCATACAGACTGGGGGGGAACACATCAGCTGATGGGAACTGTGTGAACAGATTCCAGCAGGGATTTCTTGGCGGCACTGACAGGCACAAGCCAAGATCCGGGATCGGCTTGGCACCTGTCCTAGAGGCAAACATACACCAACCCAGCAACCAGGAACCCTAATAAGGGTTATTACTTACAAAAACAACATAAAGGGCAGGGCAGGAGGGAGAGAACGGGCTCTCTGCATTACACAGCCAGGGAATAGCAACACTGAAAAAATGAGAGGTTTGTTCAAGGCTCCAGAACTGGGAATCATGTGCGTGGGTGTTAGAAAATGCCTGTTTAGCTTCATTTAAGCCGTCTTTTCTCAGCAGTAGGTCTTTATCAAAGTGACATTTAATCAGCTGAAAAAACAGAGTTAGGAACAGCCTGTCTCTGTGTTCCCTGCAGACTTGTGTGGCTTTACAACAGGACTTGGGAATTCTGAGCTTTTTCATTCCTGCAGTGGCACAAGGACAATGTGGACAAACTCAGGTGACTCCTCAGATGTTTTAAGAGCAAATACCCCGCAGAAACTGGGAACAATTCTTTAATCACAGCCTGAGATCATCAGCTCCAGCAAGTCACATGCAAGAAGGAACAAGGACCTGATAAACAGTCTTGAAGTCAGTTTTTACAGCTAAGCCGAATATAAATGCAGTAAATTAATTATTTTAGTGCTTTTCAGACCCATTTGAGAGTCACAGGACTGCAGGCTGTTGGCACAGTGTTTTTTCCCTCCACAATGGAAAAGAATACTGCAGGAAGTTGGGAATGCTGCGATGTGGTGCCTGGGTTTCTGCTCCTTTGTTATGAACGGAGTACAAGGTCTGTCCAGTGCACACCATGCACCAGCTGGGAGGCAAAGGACGGATTGTTCTGACACACCCATCCCTGATTTATCTACAGCAGGATTTTTTTAAAAAATTAAAGATATTAACCTGAGCACTGTCCAACAATCATGGAATAGTTTGGGTTGGAAAGGAATTTTAAAGGTCATCCATTCCCACCTCCTGCCATGGGCAGGGACACCTACTGTCCCAGGTTGCCTGTCCAACATGGCTTTGGACACTTCCAGGGATGGAGCAGCCACAGCTGCTCTGGGTAACCTGTGCCTCACCAGCCTTCCAGAGAAGAATTTCTCCCCAATATCCCATCTATCCCAGCCCTTTGTCAGTGGGAAGCCATTCCCCCTTGTCCTGTCACTGCAGGCTCTTGTCAAAACACCTTGTCTGCTGTGCCCAAACACCAACCTGGGGGTTGGTGGTGATGTAGAATCCAGACACCCCGGCCTTCTCCAGGGTGCTCTGCTGGTCGATTACTTTTTGGTCCAATTCCAAGACTATCTTTTCATCCATCATTCGCTGTTCCTCTCGGATCTGCTGCTCCATAGCCTGGAAAACACAGAAGTCAATGGGACAGTGAAATATTTGCCTTCTTCTCAGCTTTTTCTCATCTCTAAGACTTTTACTGAAACCCAAGAGGCAACAGGCCCTGAATCTCTCCTGATGAGTCCAAGGACAGCAGTGAGCAACCAGCACAGCCCCAGGTCTTAACACCTCCACCTGCAAAGCTGCCACTCAAGAAAATGCAGGGAAGTCCTGGGAACAGACTACTCTCCGAGTGTTTGGAGGCCAGGAAAGACCACGAGGAACCGATCAGTGTCCGAATCACCTTACCTGATGAGTCACCACCTGAGCTGTGGCTGAGCTCAGCCCAAGAACTACCTGTCCCTCTCAGGTGAGGCTGAGGGAAGCCTTGGAGGAATAACTTGGGCCACTGAACATCCAAGGATGTGCTGGAGGCAGGGAAGTGACACACACACACACACGAAGGTCATGCAGCAACAGCCACCTTCACTGAGACCTCTCCTCCTTACACAGATCAGAAGGCTCATGCAGTCAATCCTCACTGGCCAAACCAGCTGCCACCTGGCCAACAGCAGCCTCAACCTCCAATGGGCCTCAGTGGTCGAGTTACGTTATCAAGGTAATGATATAATCAACCACATTTCAGTTATAAAGTTAGAATTACTTGTAACTGTGAGGGCTCCAGGCCAGCTTGTAGGCCACCACAACTGAAGCTCACCAAGACAGTTCCCTGGACACTAACATGGAACTGGAGCTATAAACGCTATACAGATCCTATTCATTTGTGAAAGGATCTGGATGCTGGGCTCTGTTTTTGACAGACTGAGAACATTATGACTGAAGGACTTTGCCAGAATAGCTCCAACCAGGAGGACATGGCCACTCCTGTCTCACCAACATCTGCCCAAACTTCAGCAGAGTCTCTGCACTGCCTCCAGAGAAGGAATGGAGCCCAGCAAAGACGTGGATGACAAAGGCATGCTGGAAATCAGGAGTGGAAGCAGAAAACAGGACTGCAGGGGACAAGCAGAGCCCACATCAGGTAAAGAGCCCCATGTGTGCAGAGATGATACAACCTCACCAGGCTGCACTGAACAGCAGACTTCCTTTGCAAGCCACAGGGAACACCAGGAATCAAACCCCATCATAAAACAATGACAGGCTCATTTTTGTAGGGTGAGCAGCAGAGTGAGGGGGGGGACTCTGCCCCGCTCAGGTGAGACATCACCTGCAGAGCTGCCTCCAGCTCTGGGGGGCCAGCACAGGAAGGACCTGGAGCTGCTGGAGCAAGTCCAGAGGAGGCCAAGGAGATGTTCCAAGGGCTGAAGCCCCTGTGTGACCATAGAGCCCCTTCCAGTGCCTCAAGGGGCTCCAAGAGAGCTGGAGAGGGACTTGGGACAAGGAATATAGTGATACAACAAGGGGGAATGGCTTCAAAAGGAGAGGGCAGGATTAGATTAGATGTGAAGAGGGAATTCCTCCCTGTGAGGACAGTGACACACTGGCAATGGTTGCCCAGAGAAGCTGTGGCTGCCTCATCCCTGGAAGTGCCCAAGGCTAAGTTGGATGGGGTTTGGAGCAACCTGGGACAGTGGCAGGGGGTGGGACTGGATGAACTTGAAGGTCCCTTCCAACCCAAACCATCCCAAGACTCTGTGCCTCTCTTGCAAGAAGTAAGAAATAAATAAACCATTAGAGAGCATCCAAAGGAAGGCAATGAACAAGGTGAAGGGCTTTGAGGGGAAACCATGTGATGAGCAGCTGAGGACACCTGGTCTGCTCAGCTGGAGGAGACTGAGGGGAGACTCTCTGAAATTACAACTTCCTTGAAAGGGGAAGAGCAGGGGCAGACACTGATCTGCTCTCTGTGGTGATCAGTGATAGGAACTGTGGGAATGACTTGAAGTTGTGTTAGGGAGGCTCAGGCTGCAGAGCAGGAAAGATTCTTCCCCCAGAGGGGGCTGGCACTGCCCAGGCTCCCCAGGGCATGGGCACGGCCCCGAGGCTGCCAGAGCTCCAGGAGCCTTTGGGCAGCGCTCCAGGGGTGCCCGGGGTGGGGTTGTTGGGGGGTCTGGGCAGGGACAGGGGCTGGGCTGGATGGCCCTTGTAGGTTTCTTCCATCTCAGCTTGTTCTGTGATTCTGTGAGAAGTCACAAGTTTCAACATTTCATTCATGCAAAGCTGTCCCTTTGTAACAGAGAATTCAGGCATATGTTCAGCTGGAAACATCCATGTGGTTAAACTATCCCCACTGCACAGAAAGGCAGAAGTCACAAACCCCAGGATTTCCTACACCATTGGCTGGTGATTAAAAAGGCTTTGGAGGGGAGCTGAACGCCTCCACCCTGCCACAATCCCTGGTGAAATTTCAGAATTTGTGTGACTGAACTCTTGGCCACGAACAGCCTGGGGAAGGGCTGACGTGTGTCTGCAGCAAGGGAATTTGTGGATCTCTGCAAAAGGCGTGACCTAACAAAGAGCAGTTATCAGTCACAGGGGGCAGGAGCTACCTCTGGAACGTCTCCTGGATGTAGAGCCCACAATTAGCACGTGAAACTTGCACAGAACCACCTGCACTGAATGAGGATGCAGAACTTGGGTCCACTAGAAGGTGACCATACAGAAGCTGCTCCAGTGAAAACATTCAGGGCAGGATCTCATGGCAATAAATGGGAAGAAACTCCATCCCCAAGAGAAGGCAAGGCAGAGTTATGACTGCTCCCTCACCAAAGGATGCTGAGGAACAAACCTAAGCAAGCTCTGACCTCAGACTTTCTTCAATCCAGGGGTTCACTCCCTTTGTGGGAGATACAACAGATTACAATCCCTCATTCCCCAGATTTTCCCTCCTCCCACCGACCTCAGCCTGCCACTGTCTCCTTCACTTACTGTGCTGGAGGATTGACTTTCTTTGGGCTTGAAGAAATCACCCAAATTTTAAGTGTCTCACATTGTTTAGTGTTGGCATCTAATTCTGGGTTAGAGGAAAGTGCTGTATCTCAGACAAATCTGAGGCACACAAGTTTTGCTTCAGCCCTGGTGGCCATGGATCCTGCATGATGGGCTACGCTTTTCTAAATGCCATGGGTTCCACTGAGAAGCCAAACATCTAAAACGTACACCTTGCATTACCTGTCCTGGGAGCCCAATCCCAAGGTATCTCATGGGAGCTGGCCATGGAAACCTTTAATCACAGAGGGCAGCTCCAACTAGGCACATATCAGATATAACAGAGATGATCAATCTGTTCCCAGAATGCTCTACAGCAGAATTGTCAGAGGATAAAGACAGGAAGGAGTGACTCTATTAGCACCTGAGAGAGGAAAACAGAGGAAAGACGGGGGGCAGGCAGGAAGAAGTTGCACAGCATGTAAGACAAGGAGAAGTGAGACATATTTAGGCAATTTAATGAAATACTAGAAGTGTTTAAAACAGGCAGTAGAGATTACTGCTGCAAGTCTAAGTTACTCAGATTACAAGGACAGGTACCAGAGGTCCAGCCTGGCTTTAGTCACCTTAACAGGAAATGAGGAATGTGGAAACATCAAAGAATCCAACAGCAGCAAGCACTGGCACGGTGCTTGCCATGGGCCAAGACAGGAAAACAGTTCTTTCACCAAATGTGGATCAAACTAGCTTCCCCTACATTTCAACTCCACTGATTAACATAACCAGTTACTTGCCATTTTCTTACATTACAAAATTATCTATCACCAAGTGGTGACAGAAAAGACCTCTGGGACTGAATCTTTTTGAAATGGCTTGGGATGCTCTCAGAAACTATTACTGTAATTATGAAACTCGAGGCATTTCTTCCTTATCAGTGGCACTCAGTAAAATGTGATTATTTTGAGTATTGTGTACTTTTGACTTGTTACAATATCACGGCAGATCTCAAGTGCCTTCTTGCATGTTTTCTATCACTTGCTCCCTATCCTATACAGGCTTCAGCCCGTCAGATAATGATGGATCATTAAAGTACTGTGGAGAGCACTGCCTTTGGAGCAGGCTCCCAAGCTTCCACACCTGGGATCACACCTGGGATGGGAGAGCCTGCACCCCTACCTTGAGGGGACAAAAGGCAGAGCAAGAGGAAGAGGCCTCCAGATCGGGGTGTGGAACCTAGGTCTGTCCTAGCAAGGCCAGGCAGGACAGCTGGTGCCTTCCGAGGCTGCAGGGCAGGAACAGCCAAACTCTCAGGAGATGCTGCAGTGCTCCTGCAGCAAGGGGGCTGAAAGAGGCCTGGGAAGGGACACAGCTCTGCACCACCCCTCGCCCCAAATCTCCAGCCCAGCTCACCTCCATCTCGCGCTGCTGGGCTGCACGGAGCAGGGGCAGGTTGTGGGGCCTGCAGCACTGCTGGGCCTCCTTGTGCCGGTGGAACAGCTCCTGCTTCAGCCCTGCCATGGCCACGGGGGGCTCAGGAGGGCACGCTGCTGCCAGGGGCCCCGAGTGCCCTCAGAGCCACCCCTCCCTCCCCCCAGTGCCCTTCCCAAAACCTGCAGGGCCATTCTCTACAGCTCCCTTATGCCCTCACAACCCACCCACAGGCCCCCCAAACCTGCCTTTCCAGTGCCACCCCCAAGACCCCCAACCTGTCCCTCTCAGCGTCACCCCAGCCCGCAGTGTCCCCATCACAGTCCCCCAGTGCCCTCTAGTGTCACCCCCAGTGTCCTCCACTGTCCCCTCCGCC
>WBMY01014548.1:161810-191738 GCA_013397315.1 Donacobius atricapilla
GGCGGCCCCGGTACCGCGGTGCTCGCTGTGCAGCTGCCGCCGCTGGCTGTACAGGTTCTTCTCGGTCAGGTGCTGGATCTCCAGCAGCCCCTGCACGATCTCGAACACGGTCCCGTCCAGCAGCGCCAGCGCCAGCTCGGACAAGGTCGTGTACGAGAGGCGCTGCTGGCTGGCACTGCGGGCACAAACCAGGTCAGCGCCCGCACCGGCAGCCCCCGCTGGGCCCCCNGCTCGGCGGCCTCGAGCCCACCGGGCCGCGCCATCACCCCCTCGCTGTCCCCTCGCGCTCTGCGCCTGCGCGGGCCCGACCGCGCCCTCCTGCCGCAAGGTGCGCATGCGCGGCACCGCCCCGCGCACGGCGCGCCCCATCGCCNCAGGGTGACTTCAACCACGGCCAGAAATGTGGTGCATCACCAGCACTGGTGGGATTGCACTCTGAAGTAATTCCAGCCTGTGAAGTGGGGAACATCCCCTATGGACACTGTGCCCGGGTCATGCTGGGCACTGTTTTTGGGTGCCCTGGGGAGGATGAGGCTGCATGGCTGCCCAGATCCCTTCCGATCCCTGAAAACACGTGGGGTGTTGTGTACGGGGATGGTGATGGGTCCTTCCTGTCCATGTTGGGGGACGGAAGATGAGAACTGAAGCAGGATGAGTTGTGCATTCATGGCAGCACTGCAGAGGAAAAGGTTCCGGTCTTGAATTAGTAAGAGGAAAGGTTCATTGAAATGGGTTAAAATGCCTTAAAAATACTGGGATTTAATAGGACTTCAGAGCCTACAGAAGCTGCATTGCTGCTCAAGGGGATGGGAAATGGCAGAGAGAACACAGAGCATCTCCAGCAAAATGGGGTATCCTGAAAACATCCCTGAATGGAAATTACTTTTTTCCCCCAGTTCAATGCCCCGAATTTCCATTCAAGGATCTCCTAATCCCCAGTGCTGGAGAGGCTTAGGGTGGGCTGACTGCAGATCTCTCTACATGAGGGCTGCTTAGACCTTATGGAGCTAACCGTGCCGTGTCTGTCTGTCCAGCCTGGCCCCTGCCCATCCTTCCCCTGGCCTGGTAGCAACACCTCCATGGAATGATTTCATCAGGAGCTGCCACGAGGTTTTGCTGTGCTGGAGCAGCCAGAAGCTGCGTGCTGCAGCCTCTGCTGAGCTGTTGGGTGGGTTAATGGGAAAAAAGGGTCCTTTAAAACAGAGCTATGTGCTGTGCTGCCTAGCTTCGACTGGGGCAATAGCCTGGATCAGGATGAAAACATCCCCAACACTTTGCCATGCTCCTCCAGGAAGATTTGATGGCAGCTTTTGCTAAATATTCCCTTCTGTGTGCCACCTGCTGTCGCAGGGTTTTGCTGTCCCAGGAAGTACCCCCAGCAGCACAACCGAAAATGCCCTTGATAACCAGTGATGCTCAGGTATGGTGATGAGGGCTTCACCTGGAACATGACCTGACCAGCTGCCTCCCCTGACATGGCTGCCTGCACTGGTGAGGACGTAAATGCCACCTGCCTTGTCCCCTCCAAGTGTCACAGCCTCATGGGCATGGCAGCGCAGCCTCTACCTTGACTTTTCTCCTCTTGTGGCTTCACTGGGGTTCCGCTCCTTGCCCAAGGCTGTTTGGAGGGCCTTTCGAGCCTGGGGGTCTCTGGCTGTGGGGACCCTGAGCAGCAGCAGGCTGGAGGGAGCAGCTAACCCAGGAGACTCTGGCAGCGCGTGGCCATGGCTGTGGTCAGTGGCCGTGGGGTGCCTGTGCATCCCTGTGGGTGGGAAGGAGGGTGGCCGGGCAGCTGAGAGGCTCAGCCCAGGGAAGAGGAGGGGATATGCCCGGGAACACTCCAGCAGGGCCAGCAAGGGAGCAAGCACGATCTGTGCACCCCTGGGAAGGTGGAGGGAGGGGGCAGCCAGGGCCCCTGCTCTGCCACAGACATTCCTCTCCCTTCCTTTGTGCTGCAGGAAATCTGCGCTTCCTCCCTTCCCAGCGCTGCTCCCGGCTCAATCGCTACCAGATGTGGGTCCCATGCATTTCTCATTAGCCTCTGCAGCCCGCAGGGCTGGCGACACAAACGCTGGGATCTGGGGGCTCCTGGGGCAGGGATCTGAGCCGGTGTGTGCTCCATGAGGTACCTGGCTGTGCCTTGCACTGGGATCGTTGCTGGGCCAGGATGCTGCTGGGGATGCAGGGCGAGTCTCTGTGGGGGTGAGCTGGGAACAGGGTCCTCGGCCGGGACCTGCACAAGCGCCATGGGGACAGAGGGACGTGGGGTTTGGGTTGGAGGAAGGAGCTCAGTGAGCTGGACTGCAGCGGGGTCAGCTGTTGGGGTCAATCTGCAGCCCTAGGCTGGTCTGGGAATGTAGGGGAGCTGGTGGGTGGCCTGGGGAGCACATGGAGACCAGGGCTGGAGAGCCTTGGTGTCCCATGCTCAGTACGTGCAAGCAGGGTATGTTGGGATGGGCAGGAGGCTCCTGGGGGGTGGGTTCAGGCTGAGGTGGGGTAGTCCCTGACCAGCTAACAGTGTTTGCAGAGGTGCCACAAGCAGCTCAGGTGACACAGCATGGGTAGAGGAAGCACAGGTCCTTCCTGAGCTCCCTAGAACATGCCAGCACCGAGGATGAAACCACGGCAGCTGGACCCTGGGGCTTGAGAGCAGAAACATCCCTGCAGTTGGTTTGTGATGCCCAGGAAGAGCCTTCACTGAGCCTGGACTGAACTATGAAAGGACAGAAAGACCTGAGAAAGCTCCTCTGTCCTTCCTCACCCTGTGACCCCCACCACAGAGTGAGAGTGTGGCTGGGGAAGAGCCCAATGGGACTCTTCCTGCTGGGCAGGATGAGGCCACATTTGGGTGCTCATGGCCATGGGACCTCTGCACTGGGAGAGTGGGATGTTCCTTGCCTTGTCTTGGGGAATCTGTGGCTGATCTTGTCCTGCTGCTGCTTCTTGAGCCCCCAAACCAGCTTCAGGGCTCTCCCTATGCTGCTGGTGCCAAGGAGGATGGGTGGAAGCAGGGGGACAAGGAGTACAAAAGGAGTGGGGTGTCTGTGGAGCATGGTGCACGGGGGCACATTGCCACGGGGAATAATCCCTGAGAACCCCGAGTACACGCTGTCCTGCAGGGGATGTCTGTCCAAGCCTGGAGTCCCTGGGAGAGCTGCCACGTCACCATGGCTCTGAGTCACCACTCCAGAGCCGGGAGTGGCCCCCAGTCTTTGGTGAGTGTGGTGTCACCAGGCAGCCAGCTATCACTGAAAGAGGCCGATGCTCCACCAATTCTGCACCAAACATGGCTTAGCTGCCTTTACTGGAGTCAGGGACAGGTCAGCATCGTCTGCTGCTTGGGCTGAGAGCTGGTGAGCATCCCAGCAGCAGCTCTGCTCTCCATGGCATTGGTATGGACTGAGGTGGCCAGGGCTGGTGCCTGGACAGCAGCTCAGCCCAAGCCACGGTGCCCGCAGTTAGCCCCTGGCTGGTGTCTGAGCCCGGGCTGGAGTCCGGGTTTTCCCAAAGCAGCAACCCCCACCCAGGGCCAGGTCTGGGGGGCTCCTCTCCTCAAGGCTGGATCTGTCTCTCCTCAGCCAGCTTGGCTTGGATGGTTTCCTCTGGTCTCCTCCAACTCCTCTTTGGACCCTCCAAGAGCTGCACCAGCCTTCTGGGGTGGGGGCTCCAGCAGCAGCCCTCCGACTCCACTCTGCACTGGCTGCACGGTCACTCACCGCAGTGGCTTTGCCACCTGTCCCCAGCTTTGCCCCCTCCTTTTTCAGGCCACTTTAACCTTTTGTGACTCTCACCTCATCCCCCAGGCAAGGGGAGGGCATGGCTGGGACTGCCAGAGCCTCAGCCTCAGCCTCACCGGATTTATTCCAATTTAAACACTGCAGAGTAAAAGTGTTTCCCCTGCTCTGGCCTCTGGAGCTGAATATCTGAACGGGAATTTCACCCCTGAGCTGCAGCTAAAATAAGACCTGGATTGAGGCGGCTGCTGGCTCTCGGTGGGGCCGGGTGAAGCCTACACCCCCTCTTGCCGGCCGGCTGCTGGTGTGGCTGGGAGACCACGGGCTACTGGGCTGGAAGGGCAGCGTGCCTCATTGGAAACGTGTCAGAAAACACGTCCAGGCTCTGGTTGTCTGGGCCAAGCTCCATGGAGACTCAGAGGAGATGCTGCAGCCGCGTGTCCTGAGTGCACGTCACTCCTGGGCTGGGACATGGATGCTCAGCCAGGGCAAATTCATGTGGGTTGTGGCTCAGCAGCTCAGGAGCACCTCATGTCTTTGCTGCCTGTTGAGAGAAGGGTGTCAGGCTGTTTGAGGAGAGGTGATAGATCTGTATCATCCCATGGACAACACCCTGCCTGGGGAGCCTGGGCAAGGGGCAGGAGCTGCTTCCCCGGGACCTGCTGGAGAGGCTCCCGGCTGGCTGGTGCAGGTGCTCCCAGGACACTGCACAGGGCTTCATAGCCAAGAATGACCTCGGATGGGACAGAAGTGCGTGGGCTGGGCTGGGAGCTGTGTGCAGGGGCCACGGGCTGCAAGGGGCGAGGGAAAAGGCTGAACGGGATGCAAGGGACTGCACCAGCAGCTGCATGGGACGGGACGTAAGGGATTCTGTGAGCTGAGAAGGATGCAAGGGATGCAAGGAATGTAAAGGATGCTGAAAGGGCTGCACGGCTATTAAGAATGCAAGGCATGCAAGGAGGCTGCAAGGGATTCAGAGAGCGCAAAGGGATGTAAAGGACCCAAGGGATGCAAGAGATGTAAAGGATATGACTGTATGCAGGGGTTGGGTTGCAGCAGCCTGGAGCCAACCCCTTCTTTCCCTTGGCTGGGGCTGCCCAGTTGGCATCCGTGTCCCTCTGTGTCAGCAGCCTGACTTTGGGCAGGAGCAGGGACCCCAGCTCGTGGGTTCTGGGGTCCCCCTTGCAGTGCCCCTGCTGTCACCAACTGAGCAGGGGACAGCTGCGGGCTGCACTCCCTTCCCCTCAGGATATTTTCGGGGTCTCCAAGCCCCTCAGGGGGACACAACACCCGTCCCAGCCAGGCGGCTGCGGCTCCTCTGCTGCAGACAAGGGGCTCATTCAGCCCCGCGCCCCGACCCCCGCCCCGCATCCTGCGCAGCTCCTCGTGGGGAGCGCGGCCAGCCCCCGGCAGCAGCCAGGGCCGATCATGTGGCTCCTAATGAAATCCAGATCCGGGCAGAGCGATGACATCGTGCAGTGATTTGTGCTCCCACACAGACTAAACACGGGCGGGCGCGATGCGGCCGGGAGCACAGGCTGGGGGTGAATCAGGTACCCGGAGCCCCTGCCGGATTTCCGCCTGATAATTCCTCCTCTCCTGCTCGGAACACTTGGATAGAGTGCCCTCGTTCTTCCCCTGCAAACCCATGGATTTTTCCCAAATGATGCTTGCGGAGGCTGAAATAAAGGCTCAGGCTCTTGGATTTGCCCAGCGATGGCTCCGTGTGTTAGCAGTCCCTTTGCCCTGTGCAGCTCATTGCGGCCAGGAATTAATTGGCGTCCTGGAGCACGTGGAAACACTTCCACTACCCCATGGGGTGAGGGAGAGCCTTAAAACGGAGCCGGGGTGGGTTTGCTGGGCGTGCGGCCGGGGAGGTGCGGCATGTCCACCTGGTGCCCGGGAGCGGGGCGCGGCTGCGGCCCCTCGCTGTGCAGAGCTCCGGACAGAGCTCCGGACAGAGCTCCGGACAGAGCCCCGGACAGAGCCCTGGACAGAGCTCCGGATAGAGCCCCGGACAGTGCCCTGGACAGAGCCCTTGTCACAGCCCTGGACAGAGCCCCGCGCCCCGCCGGGGGCACATTCGTGGGACCCTTCCCACGTGGGACCCATTCGTGGGCCCGCGTCCTTCAGGCCGCACGGGTGGGTGCAGAGGCGCCCCGGGGGTCTCGATGGGCTGGAGGTGCGTCCCTGCTTTGCAGCCCAGGCGATGCCTCACTGCGCGGGACGGGGCAGAGGAGGTGACAGTGGCTTTGCCGTGAGTGCCCATCGGTGGGGACAGAGTGGCTTTAGAGCGGCGCCAGGTCCTGCTTGCAGAGCCCGGAGCTGCTGCTGGGATGGTGCTGGGAGGTGAAGTCCCTGGCATACATCCTGCTGCCCTGCGTCCCTGCAGGTCCGTGCTGGACCCCCCGAAGCCCCGCTCCTCGGGGAAGTGCCCAGCGCAGCCCTTGCTGGGTTCAGCGTCACAAAACCCGGTCTGTGGGCACGCTGTCGAGAGGCGCCTGGGTGGCACTGCCACGAGGCCACGGGGCTGGCACCTGGATGCTGTGGGCAGGCTCAGCCTGACCTCGATGTCCTCACCTTCAGCTCCTGGAGCTTAGAAAAACAGCTAAGCACATACGTGTGTGTGTGTGTATATATATATATTACTATATATATATACATTACTGTGTACATAAAACTATAGAAGAGTATCAATCTACATTTCATATTTGGAAGTATATGTACCATGTACTCCGGAGCATATAGGAGAGTGTAGGGGTCTATATANAAAAAATTATATATTATATACACTCCCATACATTCCGGGAATAACTTTTAATAGATTTTTATATACACACACATACACATATATATAAATGTGTATTGACTTATAAAAATTATATATCTAATACACACACACATTTTTGTGTGGGTGCATATACTCCTGCAGGATGTATTTTTGTCAATGTCCTGTGTTTTGTGGCACCTCGGGCACAGGGTGGGAAGATAAACCACTCCCCACACCCCTGCCCCATTTCCTCATGAGGGAAAAGGCTGCCAGTACCCACCCAGAGGCTCCACCATCCCAAGGCAAAGCTGTGGGTGCTGGATCAAGGTGCTCATGCCGTGCCAGGGCTGGTGGTGCAGGGTCCCAGAGCCACCACCCGTGCTCTCAGGGACCCCTGGGGCACAGCTTTCTCCTTCCTGCTGGGGGCTGACGCTGGAGCTGCCATCCCACAGGAGCACAGTGCCCATCTGTGGCTCTGGGTTTGGTGCTACCTGCATGGCATGGAGCTGGTGGGCACTGGGAGAGCACACAAGCAGCAGCTGACGGCCTGCAAAAGGCTTCTATTTCTTGCCACTGAAATACCTCCTGATCCCTCCTCTGAGGGAGATGTTGATAAGGTTGCCAATGGCTGTGGTGGGAATGGGAAATGATTCTGGTGGTGTCGCAGTGACTGTGGTGGGAATGGGAAATGATTCTGGTGGTGTCGCAGTGACTGCACCTCTGTGGGGTCCCAGCTGGGGTGATCCACGCAGCCTGGCAGTGGGGAGCCGGTGCCAGCCGGGTGGTGGTCGCACGAGGACATCACCCATATGGCCTGGGGACATGGCAGTGTCCCCAGCCTGGCCGTCCCTGCAGCCAAGTGTCCTGGGGAAGGCAGGCAGGACCCTGCATCCATTCATGAGGCAAAGAAGGGAATGGCCATTTCCCCATGTGTAACGTAGCCACAGAAAGTGTCTGCTGCATATCTATTTATATCCCTATAATCCTGATGGAGCTGCCCAAACCCCTTCACAGTCCCCCTAACCAGCATGAAATTCCCTCTGACACTGCCATCCCCCTTCCTAGCGAACGCTGAGAGAGAAATTTCCCGTATAGTTTTGAGAGCTCTGAGTTGTCTCCCGTGTTTCGTTCTCATTGGAGTTTCCCTTCTGAGTTTATTTTTGGTAGAGCCTGAAACAGGAAATGAATTGTTGGCAGCAGGCTGGCTTTTATTGCTGCTCACTGGCCAAGCCAAAAAACTGTGCTGTTGTCCAACCCAACAGCTCCTGCTCTGCTTTGGGAAGTCAGGAGGAAAGGGGAGGAAGATCAGTGTTGCAGTGTTGGTGGAGGAGAGGATGAGCCAAAAGTGTCACCGTGCTCCTCTGATCCCACGGATGATGTGCTGGTAGAACAGAGGGCTGGTGGCTCCATCACAGCCACTCCCACACCCTTCCTCAGCCACGAGGAGAAGGCATGACAACACTGTCACCAAAAGCCCTGTCTATCAGGGAAGGTGGGTGCTGCTTTGTCTCAGGGGAGCAGGACACCTGATTTCTCCACGTTATGGCTGGGTTCAGCTGGTTTTTCCTCGAGGTCAAAGGTTTTTGCCTGCCCAAACAGCCTGGGGGGAAATTGTTCGATGGTTTTCAGCCTCTGCTGATTTGTGAACCCCTGAACAAGACCTCCTCACTGGAGTCTGTCACGGGGAGCTGTCAGTCAGAGATATCCAACGTGCAGTGGGTGGGAAGAAAGCCTGCAGAATGCCTGGAAAAGAGCTTCACCAGCCCCTCATGACACTGAGGTGTGACAATGCCTCCTCCATGTCCTTCACAGCCCATGGCATCACAGCATATTACTGGAAGTTTATTAGCTGTCCGAGCTGCAAGGACCCTGTTGAAAAGACCTTGGAAGCAACAGAGAACCCCAGGGTGAACATCAGCTTGTTGTTTTTCCTCAGAGTAAGGCAAAGCCCACAGTGGGAGCTGCTGGGAAGGGCAAGGGCAGACGCCTGAAGGAAGTGTCCCGATGTGGTCTCCTAGTTCAAGAGGGATGTGAAGAGACTGGAGAGGCTTTGACAAGGGATATCAACATGCTCATGGAGCAGGCACACATTGCACCAGGAGGAGGGGGCAGGCCTGGGCTGGGAAGGATTCTGAGAGCAGTGACCAAGGTCACAGAATCACAGAACATCCTGAGCTGGAAGGGACCCACAAGGGCCATCCAGTGCAGTTCCTGGCCCTGCCCAGATCCCCAACAACCCCACCCTGGGCACCCCTGGAGCGCTGCCCAAAGGCTCCTGGAGCTCTGGCAGCCTCGGGGCCGTGCCCATTCCCTGGGGAGCCTGGGCAGTGCCAGCCCCCTCTGGGGAAAGAACCTTTCCCAGTTAATCAGCGTACATCTCCCCTAACACAGCTTCATGATGAAGTTGAACCCTTCTTGGTGGTGCTGGGTGATGTGATGGGGTAAGACAGTTGCCAGGTGAAGCTTGAAAGATTAAAGTTGAATCTTGAATAAAATTCCTCCCCAGGAGAGTGACCCTGAAACAGTCAAAGGGAGCTGGGGCATCTCCACCCTGAGAGAATCCCAAGACTTAGCCTGATACTGCAATGGCCACCCTGACATGATGGTTGGGCTGGAGCCTCTGGTGACCTGCCTGCCTGCCTGTGACTTGGGAGTTTTGCATTTATGCACAGGCTGCTCACTCGCAGGCTCTCCTCTGGCTGGCTGGGCTGTGATCAGGGCCCATGGATGGGCCTGTGCCTGGGTGATCCTCTGCTGTCCCAGGATAACCTGGGGACCAGGGAGAGCTTACAGTGCCCAGCTCTCCTGAGGCACCAGCCGCCTGCATGAGTGAGAAAGTGCCCTCAGAGGAGGCTGGGGCAATTCCCAAATTCACTTTGCTGGGCCACCATCATGAGCGTCATGGGTGGCTCCCCTGAGTGCCCTTCAGCACTGACATGAAGAGATGCGTATAAGGACCATGTGATGTCTGTGACAAACCTTGCCTCTTAAATTGTATTTAGTTCTGCACTTTTATTGCCTGGATTCAACTCCTTTACTTCTCTTTTACTAACCTATGAGTAGTCATTAATCTGAATGTCTTGGAAGCCTCTTCAATTCATCCAACAGCAGCCTCCATGGTGGAGAGAGGGGCTTGGATGCCTTCCCAAGTCTCATAGATTCAGTGTCCCCATTTATCTATCGATTTTCTCTCTTTTGTATCTGGTGACATTGAGCTCGTTCATCCACTCCTTTTTCTGCACTGTGTGATGTCCCAGGACTAGTTTCAGCCATTTTCCTTCATCTTCCCAAATAAAATGTGAAGGAAAGGGGAGGGAGAGTGAAGGAACTCTGACAGGTGACCAGGAGCCTGTGAAGCAATGCTGTGATGTCATTCTTCAACTCCGTGTTAGGTGATGATGCTTCTCCAGCCAGTGTCAGGTACTGTGCCAGCTCCAGCTCCAGAATGCCGAGCCATGCCCAGGTGTGGGCCAGCCCCAGCCCCTCCTGCGTGCTGTGCTGGGCTGGTTGCAGCCTGGTTCCAGGTGGTCTTATCTCATTCTGGTGTTCGCCAGCTGCCTCCATCACCTCTGAGATTGCTGTGGTTGACCTTTTGGTCTGGTGGTCTTCTGGGACCTCATCCCCCACTGTGGGAACAGCTCGGGATGGCTCAGTGGTGGGCACCAATGCCCCCAGCTCCCCTGGAAGCAGACAGCCCCAATTCCAATGTCAGGGAGCGTCCTGCTTAGGAATCTTGGGCAGAAGTTGTGTGAGAGAAACCTCAGCTTCTGGGCTGCCCCAGGGCTTGTCCCAGCCTTGTCCTCTGGCTGCATCGTGCCTGGGGCTGTGGGAAGACCCCAAATGCTGACAGGGTTGGCAGTCCCTGGGCAGGGGGTCAGAAAGCCGGGCTCAGAGCTTCCACCCCCATGCCCCCCCACATTTGTGTCCCAGCACCCTGGGCACCCAGGGAGGGGCTCTCTTTGCGCAGTGGCCAGAGCTCTCTTGGACCTCAGGGTCTGACCCAGGCTACACTGAGGAGTGTCTGAACATGGGACTGGTCAGCCATTGGGACAAAGCTGGATACTGGGGGAAGAGAAGCTCCTCATCTTGTCCTCAGGGCTCATCTCTGATGTCAGGTAAGCACGTGTGGCAGCAGCCCCAGTAGGGACCTGCCTCCCACCCTGTCTGCTGCTTGTTACCACCTGCCGGCCCTGCTGCAAGGTCACCCATCTCCCCACTGCATCCCACTCAGGACCAGGGGGCACCCAAGCAAGGCTGGGCATGTTGCTCACTCACGGAAAGGCCGGGGCAGGGATACATGGCACCCAGCTATGGAAGAAATACATTTTTATTAGGAAAGCGCTCTGCAGAGGTGCCAGGCTCTCTCATACCAAACGAATCCCTCCAACTCCACTGGACGGGCTGCAGGAGCCCAAGGGCCTCCAGCTCCATCCATAAATAGTGCTTCCTCCTGGCCAGGAGCAGCGCCGGGCAGAGGGGAGGGAGGGTGGCATCGGTCGAAACCAGCTCGACCCCACTCCGGCACGCACCGGCAGTGGAGAGCTGTGCCTGGGGGCGCCGGGGCAGGGGAGCTGCTGCCAGCGATGGACGTGGGGCACTGCCTGGCACTGCCCGGGGCACCGAGCAGCAGCTCCCTCCCTTCTCCCGTGCTCCACGACCCCGACAGACCGGAGTGGAGCGCGGGCAGCGAGCGGCTCGGTTACTGCAGAATATACCGTGGGCACGTCTAGTACAACAAGCGCTGCTTATGCGGTCGATAATACTGCTACAAAAAAAAGTGGGGGGTGGGATGGGGCGGGATGCGCCACGCACGGAGCCCCCCGGGGTGGCGGCTCCTTGCGGTGCCGCCCTGCGCGGGGACGGAGGGCGAGCTGGGACCCGGGCAGAGAGCAGGAGCAGGGCACAGGTGAAGGGACCGGGTCCTAGGGCGGGGGACTAAGGCAAAAAGGGGCACGAGTGAGGTGGAGGGGGATAAAGGGAGGATCAGTGCCCCCACCCAGTCCAGGCTCCCACGTCCGCTGGCTGTGCTGGCAAATGTCCTTCTTCCCGGAGTGCGGCCGGTGCGGGGCCGGTGCCCGGTTCCCGGTCACTGCACTGCCTGAGCAGGCACAGCAGCTGCCCTGGGCGGCTCCAGGCTCGCTTCCCGGCTCTTCTTCCTGGGAGGCTTCTTGATGGGCGTTTTCTTGGCCGCCTGCTCAGCGGGGAGAGTCTGATCCTGGCCGCTGCCGGCACTTGGCTTCTCCGCCCACTTGGGCTCCCCGGCTGCCGTCTCGGCCGCCGCGGGGATCAGTTTTTGCAGATGGGGGGAGGTGGGCAGCAAGGGTTTGCTGGTCTTCTGGCCGCCGGCGGCCGCCGAGCGCTTGGCTTTCTGTGGAGGGGTGGGCTTCTCCCGCTGGGCACCGACCCCGTTCGCCCGGACGCCTCCGTCCCCCTTGCTGAGGCTCTGAGTCTTTTCCTTCAGCTGGGCGGCCAGCTCGGAGGCCAGCTGGGGATGCAGCGGCTCGGAGCGGGGTTTGCTGATGCCCGGGCTGCAGGGGGCATCCCTGGGGTCCCCGGCGCGCCGCTCCGGCTGGAAGGCGCCCATCTTTCGGAAGGCGTTCTGCACCGCCCCGTTGATGGTCTCCATCGGCTCCGAGCCGGCTTTGCTCCTCTGCTTGGGTTTGGAGGGGGACTGGGGCTCCCCGCAGAAGCTGGGTTTGCCCTCGGGGACGCCGGGCTCCTTCGGCTGCTTCTGCGCTTTCTCCTTGGCCCGGGCGCCCTTCTCCTCCGCCCTGCCCTGCACATTGGCCGACGTCTCGCTCGGACTCCTCTTCCTCTTGGCCAAGCCCTGGCCTTGCTCGGGGCTGCCGGAACGGGCGGCCGCTTGCTCGGGGGACTGGCTGGGTGCCGGCAGCGAGTTGGACTGGCCGGAGTTGTACCTGCCGTGGATCCAAGAGATTTTGGGCTTCGTGGCCGGGTCTGGAGGACGGGGCTTGGTCCTCTCCGGGGACGGCGGCTTCCCGGGGCCGCGGGGCTCCGCAGCGGCATCCTCCTCCTCCTTGCCCTGCTTGGAGAGGCGGGCCACCCTGGCGTAGAGCGCGGCGCCCGCCGAGCCCGAGCCGCAGGAGGAGCGCTCGCTGTCCGAGGACTTGAGCAGCGGGGTCTCACTGCTGTCGGTGGGGAAGGCTCTGACAGAGCCCGTCTCCTTCAGGAACGTGTACTCGCCCGCCTCCTCCCCGCCGATGGGGGCCCCCAGCTTGTCCCCGGCGCTGGCAGGTGTCCCTCTGTCCCTGCTGTCGCCCGTGCTCTCTGCGGGAAGGGAGCACAGCGGTGTCAGGAGGGATGTGCCTGAGGAGGGGAAGGAGTGAGATGCTCCCGCAGGACAGTGTCCTCCCAGTTAGGCTCCCAGTCAGAGAGCTCCTGGTTCTTAACCCTGGAGCAGCAAATGCTGGAGAAGGGAGCTCTGAAACTGTGTGGGAGGCGTGACAAACCTGCACTCACTCCTTCCTGGGGCACAAGGAACCAGCATGACACGGTTCCCGCCACGCAAGAGTGACACCCCTCCACGGAGCAGGCCCCTGGTATTGTCCCCCAAGTCCCCTGGGGATGCACCCTGATCCCTGCTCACCTTCATGGGGGACACAGTACACGGGCCCCTCATCTGTGGTGTCAAAGGAGGAGAAGGAGCCACGGGATGACCAGGACGGGGAGGGCTGCTCCACCACAGAGGGTGGCTCGATGAAGCTGCAGTTCAGGGTGTTTTCCAGGTCATGGTGGGCCACTGTGAGGGCAAGGAACTGCTGTCAGTGTCTGTTGTGCCAAGCCCCCAGTCCCCGCGGCCAGCCAGGAGGGTAGGACGCTGCAATCCCACTGCCCAGCTTCCTGCTGGGTGTCAGGGACAGGGACAGCATCCAAGGCATGGGGACCCCTCTTGCTGCACAGTCCCTCCAGGTCCCTCAGCCAAGTGGCCACAGAAGCCATCAGCCAGCAGGGCTGGTGACCCCACGCTTGGGCCATGGGCAGCAGAGTCTGTTCAAGTCTCACACTTCCACCTATCCCTGTCTCCTACTGCCCAAATCGAGGATGCACGCGGTGGAGGGACAAGCCACCCAAGCCCTGGGTCCCATGAGGACTTGGTGAGTGTCCTGGTGGTCACCCATGAGCTGTGCAACCCAGCACAGCCACCCTGCAAAGAGGGTCCTGGCACTGCGACTGTCCCCTTCCCACGGAGAACATTAGCTGTTTGCTTTAATTCCACTAATTCCCACTTCAGCATCACTGACTGCATTTTCCCGTTCCATGTGCTTTTGCACATGGATGCAGAAGGATGATCAAAGGAAGCTTGCAGCAGGGGGATGTACATTTTCCCAATTCTGCCACTTTTCAGTTCCTCTGCCAGCTTCTTCCCTCCTGAAGCTGAGTAGGACTATCCCTCCCTCCCTTCATGCCCTGATGCTGCCCCTCTGCCAAGAGGCCACCCACAGAGAAGCCAAGTGGAAGCGAGAAACCACCAGAGGAAAAACAGTGTTAATAAAACAAAAAAGAGAAGATGAACAGTTAAGAATTGTCTGCGCTGAAGTGACTTTTTTTTTCAGTTTGGTAATTTTTAAGGCTTTTTTCTGGATAAGCCCATGTCCCAACACATCCTGAGGGGCTTCCCCAGGTGCCCACAGCTTCAGCATCCTCCTTGGGTGCCCACAGAGCTGAGGCAGCGCCCAGCTGGTAGGAGGGACCGACCCTCCCAGAGAGCCAGGCAGCGGTAGATGCATTTGTCCCCATCCCCTTCGCTGGCTTTGGCCCCCTGGGACAGAGACAAGCTGCCCCCAGCCTTGCTTTGGGTGAAGGGCTGCAAAATGGTGGTCCCAGAGGGTGCTGGCACTGCCCAGGCTCCCCAGGGAATGGGCACAGCCCCGAGGCTGCCAGAGCTCCAGGAGCCCTTGGACAGCGCTCTCAGGCACAGGGTGGGATTTTTGGGGTGTGTGTGCAGGGCCAGGAGCTGGACTGGTGATCCCCGTGGGTCCCTCCCAGCTCAGGAGGGATTCAGGAGTGCTCAGCTGTGATTCTATGAAAAGCCCATGCACAGAGAGGGTCCCAGCTGTACATGGGCATTTCCAGGTATTTTTAACCTTTGACTGAACATCCCAACTGCATCCCAGTCATGCTACAATTGCCTGCCTGGACTGTTTGATCCTTGCAGCACATCCCTGATTTACAGTAAAATAACTTTTAGTGTTATTGGGATGCCCACTGGAACATTTATCCATTATTAGGGCATCTGGCTTCAGACATGTAGGGCCATTAAAATGACTGAAGTGCTGCACACTCACCCCTGCACAGTTTGGCTTCTTGGAGCAAGGAAAAAAAGACCCAAGCAGAGATATTTAAAGAGCAAATGGCCCAGAGAGGGGGAAGCGGCAGTTCCAGCATGGCTTTCCTTGTAATAAAAACCAAAAAGAGAAAATTAAAAGCAGCCGTCTGGAAGCGGATGAAGGGAGATGCTTCCTGAGAGGAGGTGTGAGGAGTGGCTGGCACTCACGGCCACGAGGCGACTCCGGGACTCTAGTGAGACCCAGGACACAGCCAGATTATAAAGTGGGGATTTATAGCACACCTGGAAGCTTCGGGAGGACCGGGGGCTCAAGTATGGTCACCAGGGATTTTCCTTCCCTGGCTGTTGGGGCTCAGAGAAATGTGGATGCTTCCCACATATCCCTACCTGTCACTGCTCCACAAAATCTCCCGGAGCCACCGCATCAGGATGACAACCCCAGCCCTGCCTGCACAGTGGCCAGTTGGTCTCAAGACCGGGATGAGGCAGAAAAGAGCAGCAGAAAAACCATGAGAGAGGGATCCCAGAGCCCTCCTGGCCACCCCCTGCCACTCATCCCAAGCCCCCCACAATCAGCATCACCCTTGGGGCTGGTTGAGCTTTGCTGCGTGGAGAGGACACATGGTGGGGTGCAGGGCTCAGGTTATCCCTGGAATCCTCAGGGTGCCATGACCAAGACCCACACTGGTACCCCTGGCACCTGACAAGCAAATCCCACGCACAGGGGTACCCAAACGCTGGCCCTACGGCTGCTGGTGTGAGCCCAGGGTGTGGCCCCGCAGGCTGCCAGCTCAGGTGCCATCCCCGGGGACATGCTGTGGATCCAAAGCTGGTGCCAAGGCTGGGGAGCTGCTTTTGAGGGAGTAACCTGGGGCTCCAGGCACCGGATGAGCTTTAGTGGGGCTTCAAGACCTGCAGTCCTACCATGAGCAGGCTTGCGCTCACGGGTGTTTGAGCCTAGAGGAGAAAACCCACCTGGTGTCAGCAAACACGTGGCCAGGACTATGGGCAGATCCAGAGCGACCACTGCCTGGGCATCAGCCAGCACCAGTTTCACTGTGACATCCCCACAAGGTCCTGAGAACCTCCAGCACTGACTTGACCCTCGGGTTGGGGCACTTCAGCAACGCTGGGACCCCCCTGCTGAGGCAGGACCAACGCGGGGAGCCAGTGGCCTCTGCCAGTGGAGGCTGGCTACTGCGGCTTCCACAGCACCCTGGGCACCGGGCGTCAGGGATGCAGCTGCTACAGGCAGCCCAACAGGCCCCGGTCACCCTGGGGTCCCCAGGCCCAGTGGGGGCTGGAGGCACTGCCAGAGCACACGTCAGTGGGACTGGGAGCTGCTGGAACCCACGTGGGGTCCGCTGTGCCGGGTAACACAAGGCACGCCCTGACCAAAGCCTTTCCCTCCAGGCAGACGACAACCCTCAGCCCCGTGGCAGACACCAGGAGCAGCCCCAGCCCTGCTGGGAGCCGAGACCACCCTGAGCACCCTCAGCCTTGCCCGGGGCCGCTGCTGCCCTGTGTACACAGAGCACTGGGCTGGTGCCAGCTGCCTGGGCAGCCCCCCTGCCCTCGCTGCACACAGGCACCCTCTGTCCTCCCAGGCCCTTCCCCAGCCACGTCCACAAACACAGCCTCTATGATCCTGCTATCCTTGCAGCAGGAATGTTTCTCGGGCCCTGGCACACCCTGCTCCAGGCAGGGCTTTGCTGTGCCCCATGTGGTGAGGGGTTAATCCCCCCAGCCTGGATGCTAAAGGTTATGGTGTGCAGGGATGGGGGTCACCTCTGTGTCCTGCCTGGGATGAGGGATTGAGCCTCACGCTGAGCCACTGTGTGCCAGGATGTGGTGGCTCTGGGGGCCCCACCAGCACGGCATGCCCAGGGAGGCGCTGGGCTCAGGAAGAGGGCTGGGGTTGAGACGCATCCCAGCACGTGGTGGGGATTGCTGCCTTCACACAAAGGTTAGTCCATGGGATTGCAGCAGATACCCAGCTCCCCGTGCTGGGAAGAGGTGCAAGGAGAGTTCAGAGAGTGCAGGGGACAGCATTCCCCAGCTGCTGGGATGCAGGGGGTCCCCAACAGCCCTGACAGTGCCAGGTCCGGGGGTTTGCCAGGTGTGAGCAGTTCCCTACAAGCCAATTCTGTGCCTGGGCAGAGTGGGAAGCTCAATCCTAATCTCTGCCTCTCCATCCTCAACTCTGCTGCACATGGCAGGAGGGTGGGCATCTGCCCAGACGCTCTGACTCCTGGGGTTACCTCAGGATCAAGAGCCACCTACAAGGCATCTTGCTGAGTGACAGGGACCATTCCTCTCCAGGGGACCCTCACGAGAATAAACCCAAAACTACTCAGGAGAGCTCCAGAACCAGGTACAACCTTTGCATCCTCCCAAAACAAAATGTGCTTGGAGATCCAGAAGCTGCAGCTAGAAAGGGCCGAGCTCCTGCGAGCCAGGCAGCTCATACCAACCCCTGGAATGCTCCCAGGGATCCGTGTGTCCCTGTCACTGCCCTGCCATGCTCACTGCCCTGCTTCGGGGCTGCAAAGGGTGCTCTGAGCCACACATGCCTCTCTGACAGGAGTAAAACCTGGCTCGCTGCACCCTCCCAAACCCCAGCTCCTTACCCATGACCTTGGGCAGCTTCTGACGGCGCAGGGGGATGCGTGGGAGCTTCATCCCAATCCGACTGAACCGCCCACACAAACGTCTTGGAGGCTTCTTGGCTAGGGCTGGGTCCTGGCTGGAGCTGCAGAGAAGGCAGTGGCACTATCAGGCACTGCTCCCCTCCTGTGCTGGGGCAGCCTTCATGGGCAATAGAGAGAGGCAGGAGCTCAGGGATGCTGCAGGCACCGCGGGGTTTTGGAGTGATAATGGGATGGATGAAAAGCAGGGGCATGCCCAGGCTGAGGGAGCTGAGGACTCACAGAGGCTGCTGCCAGCCCCAGCCCCAGCTTGTGCCACACCAGGATGTAGAGCAGTGCCAGGGAATGGTGGGATCCAACCACGGCCATTGGCAGTGCAGCCCCAAAATACCTGCAATGCCTGGTCAAGGCCCCAAATCTTTGAAAAAAAAATATCCTCCCAACCCAAAGCCAAACATGTGGCTTCTCTTTATTTGCTCTCTGGTTTTGAAGCCTCCTGGGAACACGTTTTCAAGCAATTTTCTGCAGCTGCAGGAGTGAGTGGCTTTGTGATTTGACTCAAGGGAACCTGTGCCATGCCACTACCCCCTGCAAGGGACCGTGCTGGGACAGCACCTTGGGTCACTCCATGACCCACAGCAGTCGCTGTGGTCTGGGCACCCTGGGAGAGAGGAAACTGTCCCGAGCCATTCCCCCCCTCCCTGTGCCGCTCCTCACCCGATGGGTTTGTGCTTTACCTGCAGGATAATTACCTGCAGCCACGGGCTGTCCAAGCCAGCTGTACCTGGCTGGGATTGAGCTCGCAGGGCGGCAAGGGGAGGTGTCTGGAAAGCTCCTGTGCAGCGGCTGGTGGCACGAGGGAGTTTTCTCTATATCTGGAGGAGCTCCAACAGCACCAGCCCTCTCATCCCTTGCTGAGCAGCACGAACCTTTCCCCCTGCCTTGGGACTGTCCCTACTCCTATTCTCACGGCAGGATGTTAACCTGGTGCTGCTAAAATGCTGTCAGCATCCTGACCTTGCCGCAGGAACCCACCCTCCCAGCCCTGATCACCCACCCCCATGTGTGACAGCCAGCATCCCCCCATCCCCGAGGCCTCATCCCTTTGCCCAGGGGTTTGTTCTGAGGGTTTGGGCCATGTCGTGATGCCCTTGCTGGATTTCAGGGCCCCCTTTGCAGATCAGCTCCAGACCCTAGAGACTGGAGGGGACTTGGCAGGTCTCCATGAAATGATGGCCCACAAGAGAGAAACAACGTCAGGGAGAGCAGGAAGGGGTTCCCCCGGAAGGGCTCACCTTGTATACCTGCCTCAGTTTCCCTGCAGAACTGCTGTCCCAGCTTGGCCTCTGCATCCCCCCGTCAATCCTAGAACCCACTGGTCCTCTGCGTTCCCAACCTGGCGAGATCCCTCCTGGCCCTGGCACTTACCCGCTGGCCTCGTCCTTCTTGCGGCAGACGCAGCAGCAGCAGAGCAGGGAGAGCAGGAGGATGAGCAGCAGCGCCAGCAGGGCCCCTGCCCCGATCACGCCCATCCTCTGGTTGGCCTCTGCAAGGCAGACCCGCGGCTCAGCCCAGGGCCAGCCCCTGGCAGAGCCCAGCCCGTGCCCCGGCACTCACCCATGTGGCAGGCGCCCGTCAGGGGGTCGCAGGCGCCGTCGTGGCAGCTGCAGGCGGCGGCACAGTTCGCGCCGTAGCGTCCAGGGGGGCAAGTCAGGTTACAGCTGCAGGGAAGGGCTGGGTGAGAGTGCTGCATCGCCCCCGGGCACAGCAGCGGGGACCGCCTGGCTGCCACCTCCTCCCAAACCCTCCGTGTTTCCGAGAGCGCTCCTCCAGCTTGCTCCTCCACACCCTGGGGGAGCCCTGGATGCACAGGAACCGGGAGCCCATCACCCATGCAGTGGCTTTGCCCACTGCTCAGGGGATTTGGCCCAGCTGGATCTCAGACACTTACGGCTCTCTGCATGGGACTTCACCATTAGACACAGTAATTAGCAAAGGTCATTAACCCGGCAGTCACATCTAAAGACACCCTGATGTCACACACAGGGATTCCAGCTCAGCTCAGTGGTGATGTGGCCGTGGCACCCCAAGCCCCACCCCTCACCAAGCCAGGCAGAGTCACGGCGGCCACAAGCTGGGAAGGTGCCCAGATTGACTTTTTTTGCCTCCAGGAAGGAAAAACAACAAAGCAGCCCTAAGACCCTCCCAGTTTGGTTATGCCTGGTGCCAAATCTCCACTGCTGGTAAAACGACTTCCTGATGGTGTCACGGAGATGATGGGGACACGCATAAACGGGCACCAATCCACAGATCTCAAGGGCTTGAGCATGGAACACATGGTGTCTGCAGGTCCAACCCAACCTGCCGCCCCGGCCGTGGGCCAGGCACCGCCGAGCAGGACCCAGCTGGAGCTGGGAGATGTTGGCAGCACCGCTGGGCACCAAACCCTCTGCCAGCTGCATCCCAGCCCGAGTGGCTGCAGCTGGAAGGAGCTGGTGGGCCCCAGGCCAAACGCACTCCCCTGGGGACACAGCTGCCCCCAGCCCTGGTGCTGTGCCCCGAGGCGCCTCAGCCCATTTCACACTCCAACAACTTGCCAAGTGCTGCCTTGGCCAAGCCTGGTGCCTGCTGTGTGCCTGTCATGTGCCAGTCGTGTGCCCTGCCTGTGCCTGCCAGGATGGGTGCTGAGCTTCTGCAGGCAGCCAGTGCAGCAGAGCAGGAGCAGGGATAGCCCCCCAGCAAGGCAAAACCTCTCACCCCACCACTTGGTCCCACATTTCTGCCCCAGGCTGAGAATTTGGGGGAGCAGAGGAGGGTGATTTTTTTCCAGGAGAGTCCTGGCATTTCTCGGAAAGACAGAGAAGCTAAAGCACTTTGTGCACACATCAACATTTTAGCAGCTGCTCCTTTAGCCTCCTCCTGACAGAGCTGAGAGGACAAGCTGCATGGTGAGGACGTTGCTTCTGCCTTCATTGCAGAAATCCCCCTTTTTAGCAAAATTGTACCCTGCTGACAGGAACACTGGTTTGGATATAGTCACAGGGATCTGCCTGAGCACCATAAAGTTTCTGAGCGTGCCTGACTGCACTGCCTGGGACAGCACCAAGGCTGCAGCCCGAGCATCCCCATCCCCACCTTCCCAGTGCTGTGCTAGGTCTCAGAACAGGTTAAGCCACACTCTGCCCTCTGGCACCGTGCTGAAAGCATCACCACACACCCCTGGGGAGCATTCAGACCCTCTCACCTCTGCCTTTGCTACCGAAGGTGGCCATGATGCTCAGCCCAGGCATCCTGAACTGGGGCCAGTGCCCAGCAACTGTTCCAGCACCACAACTGTGGGCAAAGTCCCAAAATATCCCCACAAAATGCAAATGCTCCCTGTTTTTATGCCCTGAGTGAAATGGGCAAGATGCCAGCTCCAAAGCCCCATCCTTGCTGTCACCCTCAGTAAATTGCTGGGAAAACCTCAGCACCCCACGGCAGGACCTGGGGGACCTGTCTGCATGTCCCAGCTGGCTGGAGAATGCTTTCCTCATCTTTTCAAACAACATTTCACTCCCACGCTGGGAAAAACTACCCGGGGATGTGAGCAGACCCTGGATGGCCCTTGTGCCCCTGGAGTGGGGGAAGGGGGAGGTCTAGGGCACACCCCAGCCAGAGGCAGAGCTTTAAGCAGAAGCTCCCTATGGATGCCATGCCTGTGAGGCTGTTTGTTATTCTGGGATGTGGTTTTCTCCCTGTTTTTGGAAAGAAATTCCACCCTGGACTTAAAAACCCCCAACAAACCGCCACTTTGTTGATTTGCTTTTGCCAAACAGGCCTTTTCTAAAGCACAACGCCCCTTGCTGCTCTGTGAGCTTGTCCTTCTTCCTCTGCTCACCAAATCATTCGAACTATCGCCCGTGAGCACCTCCACTGCAGGAAACCTCTCAGCTGGCAACAGCACAGGACACAAGGGGGCAGGAGGCGCCTGAGCATCACCTGTGCCCCGCCGTGCCCCCAGGGGTGCTCACCGTGGCCTCACTTACTATGCGCCATGGGAGCCGGGGTGGCAGAGGCACTGCCCAGTCTCGAAGTGGCACTGGCCGTTGGCGCAGTCGCTGCAGACGAAGGCGCAGTTCTCCCCGTAGGTCCCGTTCCGGCACTTGGTTTCACACCTGGGAGGGATGAGGGCAAGTGGCTGGAGCGCCCGTGGCACTTAGGGACCCCCAGCATCCCTCCACATGCACGGAGACGGGGCTGTATATCGCTGTGGTGGCTTGTGCTTTCTGAAGCCAGCGGAGGGTACAGGGATGGACTGAGCGCACTGACACGGCCGTGGAACTGAAGGGAGCCCGCGACACCGCAGCCCTGTGCCCCTCGGATCATCCCCTGCATGCCTGCGGTGGGGCCCAGCTCTCAAGATGGGATGCTCTCCCCCAAACGCGTGTGCCCAGGACTGGTTCCAGGGCTGCACAGCCCTTCCGTGACCCTGCTCCCTGGGAGAACCAGGGAAGCCAGGCACGGCTCTCCCAGAGCCCAGTGCTGCACCCAGCCGCACTCACCGGTCTCCAATCCAGCCCGGGTTGCAGTGGGAGCATTTGCCATTGATGTGGTTGCAGGTGTGGCCGTCCTTGCAGGGGGGACAGAGCTTCTCGCAGCCCTCTCCGTAGAAGCCGGGTGAGCAGGGCTGGTCGCACTTGGTGCCGTTCCAGCCCGCCTCACACGTCAGGCAGCGCCCGTCGGCCACGGTGCACGGCTGCAGGCTCTTGCACTGCCCACACCTACAACGAGGGGAGCCCGTCACCCAGCACACCCCGAATCCTCCCGCTGCCGCCTCCCACCGGTGCTGGACCAGAGCCAGCAGGGCCGGCCACTCACCGCCTCCTGCAGCCTTGGCCGTAGAAGCCGGCCGGGCAGGGCTCGCGGCAGTACTTGCCCCGGTAGCCCGGCTCGCAGGTGCACGTCCCGTCCACCTGGTTGCACTTGCCCTTGTAGCACTGGCAGTAGCGGTCGCAGCGAGGCCCGAAGGTCCTCTCCCGGCACTGGCAGCGCCCCGTGAACTGCTCGCAGGGCGAGTTGTTGCAGGAGCACTGGTTGTTGCAGCCGCGGCCCCACCAGCCCGGCTGGCACAGGCAGTTGCCTGTCTGCTGGTCACACTGGGAGTTGTGGCTGCAGTAGCAGGAGCTGGAGCACTGCGGGCCCCACCAGTTGGGCTCGCAGGTGCATTTGCCCGTCTTCTGGTCGCACTTGCCGTGCTTGCAGAGGCAGATGTTCTCGCACTTGGGGCCCCAGCGGTTGAGGTTGCAGGTGCACTGTCCCGTCACGTCCTCGCACTGCCCGTTGGGATGGCAGGTGCACATCTCCTTGCAGTCAGGACCCCAGAACTGCCGGGGACACTCTGTGGGGATGTGGGGAGAGCCATCAGCCTCAGCACTGTCCACAGGGACAGCCCCACCGCCAGGCACCAGTGGAGACCCCCAGTCCCAACAGCACCTCTTGACCACAGTCCTCCCTCTCCTCCCCACAGTGCACTGGATCTAAGAGGAGACCTGGGAAACAGAGCCCGGGGACAGGCACGGGCAGAGCAAGAGCATTCACAGCTCCCTCCCTGACGATCTGCTCTGAAAAGCCCCCCCAGGATGAGCCATGTCCACCCTGGTGAACCCCCAGGGGGCACACAGGCACCCGGCAGTACTCACTGGTGTCGCAGTTGGCACCGAAGTAGCCGTGGCGGCAGCGGCACTCGCCAGGCCGGACGCACACCTCGTTCTCCTTGCAGGTGAAGTTCCCCTCGCACACGGCTGGACAGATGTACAGACAGCAGGCATGAGTACCAGTGCTTGCTCCCTAAAGCCCCCCAGACACCCCAGAGCAGAAAAAGGGCTGTGCAGTGACCCTCTGAGTGCTGCTGAGCTGTGGCACTGTGGCCATCCTGGCAAGCAGCTGCCTGGGCTGGATGGGACCCTTTCCAGAGAAATTCCACCTCCTGTCAGCCAGCTCAGCTCCATCTCTACCACCGAGATAGGATGTCACCCATGCTGGCCACCAGCCTCCTGCCCCCCAGCCAAGCCACGTCCCTGCCAGAGGCTGCACCCAGAGGTGCTGTCCCTTGCTCAGCTCCGCATTGCTGGAGGGGGGAAGGGGACATGGAGAGGGGGGGCTGTGGGCACTGCCATCCCAGCACTGCCTCTCCCATGTGGCCACCTGCCCCCAAGGGCCACCAGCGCCTCTGCTGCCGAGGGGGCCTCATGGTGGGGCCGATGCCGGGAGCCAGGACGGGGGGCAGGCAGCAGGGCCAGGCAGCAGCACGGCGCAGGCAGCACCTGCAGATCCCACACCACCTCGGACAAGCTTCCTTAGGCACTGGGAGGGAGAGGGACAACCACCCATCCCACCACCTTACCTGGGAGTTGTTAGACCTACGGTGATGGATATTATAGAAACCCCTAAAATAGACAGATCACACAGGTTAGGAGCAGTGAGTCTAAAGGTTAGAGCAGGTTGCGGGGGCAGGAGATGGGAACAGCTCCCTGTGGGACCATCCTCCCCCCACTGTCCTGGCAGATCCTGTCCTTCTCCCTTCCAAACAGGCCACGTCCCCTTCCCAACGCATGCAGCGAGCGGTTACAGGGCTCATACACAGTGGGTTAGTTGGTTATGTGGGCTTTGGTCCCAGCTGCAAAGTGCCACCTCCAGCTCTCCAGCCAAGACTGGGGGGAGCCCCAGAGCAGCTCTCTTCATTGTGGTGGCAATGCAGGGAATGCTGCTCCCAGGGTTTCATGCTGAGCATCCCTGCTGGGCTCACCGTGGCCCCAGTAAAGAGCTGAGACACCTTGTACAGCCCCGGTCCAAGCTCAGTGGTCTTGGGCAGCTCCAGCAGCCTCTGCCCAGTGAAGCCATGACAGACCACGTGCCTGGCCTGGGCAGCTTCAGCTTCACTGGTGGCTCTGGCTCAGGTCCCCACGCTGCTGCAGCATCTGTGGGGAATCTCAGTCCCATCCCTGCAGCTGCACCTTCACCCTGGGGGACAATTTACTGTCCCTTAGGGCCCTGAGCAGCACCCCCAGGTCCTTAGACCCAGAGCTAGCTGGTAAAGGAAGAAACCCCCACAGCTCTGTGACCCCTGACACTGGGGCTCGGCACCCATTCCATCCACGTGGTGCTGGCTTGGAGCACTGCAGGGAGGCAGGATCGGGCTGCAGGTCCCCAGGATAGGGGGGCCCAGCCACAGCACACATTACCTATTAAACACTCGCTCCCCTGTTGCCTCCATCCCTGGCAGCACACGAGAACCGAGGAGCTGCAGGGATAAAAAAAGCATCATAAAGAGTTACAACCCTCAGAAAGTCCTGGTCCTTCCCCAAAACCTGCCAGGAGCACTGAAGACATGATGGTGAGAGGTCCTGCTGGGGGCTTCTACACCTCCAAAGGGGAAGGAGAGCTCTTGGCTCTCCTCCAGCACACAGTGAGTAAATGGATCTGCTGGAGGATCCCATGGATGCCCCACCAGCCATTAAGGTGACACCAGGAGTAAGAACAGGACCAGGTTTTCCCATTAATAAAGAGTGATGAAAAAAGCAAAAGTCATGTTTGCAACCTCTATACAAAAAAAAAAAAAAATCAAAGACACGCCCCCTCCCTCAGCTGGGAAAAAAGGGAAGGTTCTAAATGTCCCAGGGGAAAACATGACTTGAATCCCAGGCTTGGTGCTTTGTGGCCTGGGGCTGGAGCCCCAAAGGCAGGCTGGTACCACCTGCCTGGAATAGCTGGTACACAGCCAGCTCCCAGGGAATGTCCCTGTGTGCAAGCAGGGGGATGCCAACTGCAGGCAGCTGGAATGCGTCCCTGAGCTCTTGAGAGTCCTGGAGTGCCACCACCTCCAGGGAGTACCAGGCACAGGATCATCGGGCTGGATGTTTTTGGCACAAGCTGGACCAGGATGGGTGCCCAGACCCACCCAGAGGCTCAGCCAGGGATGCTCAGCTCTCTGCTGGGAAGGGACACGTGGGCACCTCACCCACACTTCGTCAAAGAACCCCCCCAAGCAAATGTCTGGGGGCTCACCATGCTGCCATTGGGCGTGGGGAGTACACTCCCTACGACCCCTCAGAAATCCCTGTTTGTGGACCCCTGCTCGTCCCTGGAGCCACCCACTCATCCTCGGGGTGACCACAGGCGAGGGAGCAATGCTGGAGGGTCACAAACAGCCCAGGCGGATGCTGCAGTCAAGGAAAGCTTCACCCGGGCTGGTCTGGCAGTGCAGCCTGGAATGCATTTTGCTTTTTCTTTTTTTTTTTTTTTTCCCCTTTTCCTCTTTATATGTAACAAATGCAGAAGAGGAGGAGACAGCGAGGAAGTATTCGCTCGAAACCGAGCGCAGTCACAGGACCACGTCTGGCTGCCAGACCGCCTCATCCTGGGGCTGGGGCGGGAGCTGCCAGCAGCCCCCCGGCCAAAGCGGGGTCCCAGGGCTGGGGCGGGAGCTGCCGGCAGCCCCCCGGCCAAAGCGGGGTCCTGGGACTGGGACGGGAGCTGCCGGCAGCCCCCCGGCCAAAGCGGGGTCCCGGGGCCGCAGCTCTCGCCCCAGCCCCCGGGTGGGCAGCACCCGCAGGGCCCGGCCAGGAGCACCGCGTCCCCCTTCCAGTGGCAGACAGAGAAAAGTTGGAAAGGAGGCAGAAAAGAACCACAAAAATGATTCAAGGCCTGGAAAAAATGCCTTGCAGCCGGAGCCCAAAATAGCTCCATCTATGAGCCTGTGGAAGCAGCCACAAGATGCTGCGATGGCAGCGGCACAAACACCCCCCACGGGGACCCCAGGGCTCGGGGGGGGCTCTGCTCCCACGGGATGCACGGGGTTAATGGCAAAGGGGGCCAACCACCAGATCACCTCCCGGAGGGCTGGGCGGGCTGGAGTCAAGGTCCTTCTCTGCAAGAGGCTTCAGGCTGTGCCCCCCCAAAAGCCTTGCCGGCTGTGCTGGGATACTCAGGCAGAGGCGGAGAAGGGTCCATGGCGCTCTTGCCCTCCCATGGCATGGCCCAAGCCTCACTGTTGCACCTGGGGCTCCTTTCACCACTCCACCCTTCAGAAATTCAGTTTAGTGGCTTTTAGCATGAAACCATCCCAGGTTTCAAGGAAGGAAAGAGGAAACCCTTCCACTCGGGAAACCTGCCTCCAACAGCCCCACCTGGCCACCAAAAGGGGCGCCATGGGAAACGTGTCAAAAAGTATCCTGTGCGATGAAAGCCCCGAGCTGATGGTGGGGAGCTGGGGGTTACTGGAACATGGTGGCAGGAGGGAAAAGCCTCTGCCATGAGCGGGAGGAGGTGAGAGGCACCACGACCACCCCCGGCTGGGACCCAGCCCACCGCCTCACAGGATTTAGCCTTTTCTGTTCCCTGATAGCTAATCTCTCCTTCCCCCGTGCCTGCTGATGGCCTCCCACGCCCTGCTCAGCCCCCACCTCATTTATCAGCAGCTTTGACAGCAAATAAGCCTGGTCTTGTGGCAAGGAGAGGCAGCCAGGATGCGACACTGGGAAACCATTGCTCCCAGTGGGGTCCATGGACTGGCCCCAGAGCACAGCCAGCCCACGAGGGTCAGTGCTGGCTGCAGGTCACCAGTACTCATCAGGGTGTGGGACTAAAAGGTGTTTCATGGCCTCAGCTCCTTGACAAAGGGCCCCCGACCGCTGGAAAAGGATAACTGGGAGATGTCTTTAAAAGTTCGCTCCCGACCCACATGGACATGGCCCTGAAGACATCCACTATGCAAATACTTTCTTTCCTTCAAAGCACTACAAGTGCTGGGGAAAAAACAGAGAAAAGCTGCCTCTGAGCTGTGGCCAGGGCTCGAGACCTCAGCTGATGTGGAGGAAAGGGGGTGGGATATGGGCAGAGCTGGAGCTGTCACCTGCAGGGACGAGTCCTCCATGCCAGCCTTGCCCCTGGCCCACAGCCATGTCCTGTTCATGCTGAGCACCACTGGGGTCTCAGCTAATGACCCCAGGCCTCTCACAGAGGTAGAATATTCCTCTTGTGGATTACTATCCTACACTCCACCCCTGCCTGAGTGTTACCAATGGCTATAGAGAGGGCTCGGAGGCAGGAGGGATGGCTCCTCAACCAGACCAGCACAGGCTGCCCTGAACAGTGGGGTGCCCTGAACAGGGAGGTTCTTGGAAGCAGGAGCAAGACGCCGGGGCTCAGCTGGGAGCTGCTGCCTGTGGTCCCATGTGAGACCACCCAGCTCAACCCAGGGGATGGAGCTGCAGAGGAGCCCTGTGGACATGCAGCAGCCTCCTGGTGCTCAGAGAACCACTGGCACCCTCCCCATCCCCGGAGCTTCTCCATCCCTGCCCTGCTGCTCCTTCCAAGCGTCACCCCAGGGCTCATCTCTCTCTGTGTCACCCATCACTTTGTGCCACCCAGCCGGCACACTGTGCCCTCGGGACCACTGCACTGGCACTCCCCAGCTGACGCCAGCTGCAGCTCTCGGACCCCTGCCTCAGGGTGCAGACAGACAGACAGACAGACACCCCCAGGGCAGGCAGGAACAAGACCATGGAAACAAATAGAAACCCTTCAGGCAGAGAAAGAAAATTGAAGACCAAAGACAAGAAAAAAGCGTTAGCAAGAGGGCAGGACAGGGACAAAGCAGTGCCCAGGCTGTCACCACTGGCACCTTTGGTCATACCAATAGGAAACCAGTTATAAAGTAACTTCAAATTTAAGAACAAGTTGAATTTAGAACACAAAACCCCAAAGAGCCCCAAATATGTCCTTTTCTTCTGCCCTAAATTATTCCTTGAATTTCTACTTGGGAGCCAGGGCTCAAGAAGTCACACAACCCTGAGCCCTCTGAAACCCGTGGTGGCATCTCCAGAGAATGTCTGGATGGGCTTTGCAGAGCCAAGGGTCCAGCAAGCTCCAACAGCCTTGGGTGGAGGACATGGGGCCTCCTCCCAAAGCCACCTCCAGTCCCACTGCCCCTGGCCCCAGGACCTGCAGCACCAGGGCCTTGGGGCCGCTGGGGTGGGTTTGGATGGTAACATTTGGGGGTCCTCCACATCCATTGTGCACGGCAATGATGGGGGTGGGCGCCAAGTGAGTGCGTGGAGAGGGAAGAAGGGTTTGCAGAAGGGTGAGGGATAGAAAATGATGCAAACCTCATCTGAACCCCTAGGGACTGTCCCTGCCCCACCACCCCCAGCTCCCAGGCTGCCTTCAGGCCCCAGTCCTGCCGGAGGATGGACACAACCAGCCTGTCCCACTCGACAGCCAGGGCCTCTTGCATACCCCACGGCACCCACAGGTGGCACAGCGAGCGAGCCTGAGCCCCGTGGTGCTGGTGCATCGCTCCCACCTTCAGCCGGGGGGGATGAGGGGGTCCTCCTGCACGGGGGAGAACCCAGGCACCCCGTCCCCAGCATGTGGGGCAGGACACAAGGACGGCGTGGGGACACCACTCAGGTTCCCTCTGCCGCCCCCAGCCGCCGTGGCAGCTTTGCTGTGCAAGCCGCGGGCAGCCGAGGAGGGACGGCTCCGTGTCAAGGAGCGGCACCGGGGGGAGCTGCGGCCGCCCTGCCTCGTGAAATGCCTCCTTAGGAAACTCCGGCTGTAATTTGAGGAGGGGGCACCAGCGCCCTGTGGCCCTGCTGAATGGAGCCATTATGCGGCCCCTCTCGCTCGAAGCACATGTTTTCCTTGTGGACTCGTCTGACCTCACAGGCGAGATGTAAAGGTGCATTTATGGCCTGGGCCCCCCATCAAGCGCCGGGGATCCAGCTCTCCCGGGCGGGAGGCAGCGGCTGCGGGCTCTCTCCCCTTTTCTGGGGCCAGCCTGGCCCTGGAGCCCGGGCAGACCGAGCCGCAGCGCTGCAGAGAACTCGGCTGAGGTGATGTTCTGCAAAGGGACCTGTGGGACACGGAGGGCACTGGGCGTGGGACAAGTCAGTGCCACCTCCTGAGACCCTGGCAGGCAGGATATGACCCCCGGGACAGCGAGACAAGCGCCGGCGCCCACTTTCTAAAGCCAAACACGAGGGCCCTGGCGCTGCCAACTCCACAATCCCCAGCAGCCTGGGGCAGCTTCACCGCGATACCCAGAGCATCCTGTATCCCACCAGCCCAGGTCAGCAGTGCAACCCGATCCCTGGAGACACCCAGGGCCGGCTCCCCAGGGAGATCCTGCCCCAGGGATGCAGGATTGCCTCCGTCCCTCTCACGACTCCATCCCGAGAGACCCCCAAACCCAGCTTCCTACAGCAGAGCCGTCCCCGGCCATCCAGGACTGGCCCCGGAGGCATCCCGGACGGGTTCCCGACAGCACCCCGGGGATCAGGACCGGCCCCCGCGTCCCTGGCCCCGCTCGGGCTCAGCTCCTCACGCTCTCCCCGCCGCCGGCTCCCCCCGCTTCAGCCGCGCACAGGACGGACTTTGTCTTGGAAGGCACCCAGCGCCGCGGCTGCCCGGGATGGGGGCTGGCCC
>WBMY01014548.1:191876-205913 GCA_013397315.1 Donacobius atricapilla
GGCCCCGAGAGGCTCCGCCGGGTGGGCAGCGCCGCCGAAATCGGGGAGGGTCCCCGAGGGGGAACGGGAGGATGCGGAGTCCTGGCTTCCAGTGCAGCCCGGGGGTCCAGCAGCTCCCGGGAGTCCCGGGAGTCCCGGGAGTCCCGCGGCTCGCGGTGCGGATGGCCCGCGAACCGGCAGCGCCGGGGATGGGCGGTCACGGTGCTTTGGAAGCTGCCGAGCCCCGGGAGTCCCCGGCAGTCTGATGGCCCCCGGGGTCCGGCTGTCCCGGGATCCAGCAGCCCCAGGGGTTCGGCAGCTCTGGGTGTCCAAGAGCTCCGGGTTTTGACTGTCCCGGGGGTCGGGCAGTCCCAGGCTCTGGCTGTATCTGGGATTCGGCAGCCCCAGACGCACAACAGCCCTGAGAGCTGTCTGACCCGTGGTTCCAGTAGCTCCAGGGGTCCCACACTCCTGGGTGCCCAAAGACCCGAGGGGCAGTCTGTCCTGGCAGTCTGGCCACCTTCAGGAGCTCGAAAGCCCCAGTATCCACCTGACCCAGGGATCCAGCAGCTCCAGATGCCCGACAGCCCCAGGATCTGGCTTCCCCCAAGGTCTGGTAGCCTCAGGTGTGTGACAGACCCAGTGTCCAGCTGTCCTGCAGGCCCAGGAGGTGCCAGAGGGCAGTGATCTGGCATCTCCATGTGTCTGGCAGCCTGGACCAGTCTGTTGGGGTCCCCGTGGGAGCCACGTGGTGCCTGCAGCAGTGGAGCCAAGGTCCCTCTACACGGACAGAAAGGCTTCAGGGCAGCCACTGGTTAAGCCACTGCAAGGACCAGCTGTGGATCGGGGAAACCCTGGGCACCCGCACCTCACCTCTAGCACGGTGGGGAGCCCTGTCAGTGAACCTCTCCAGCCTGACAGTGCAGCAGCACCAAATGGGCCAGGGCTTCTTTGGCCACCATCCTGTGCCAGCTGGATTTTCAGCTTAATGGTCACTGCAAAAGATGCCCCAGGCTTCTCTGAGCTCCAAGGACACCTTATAACAGTATGGGGGAAGTGTGGGCGGGAACACCCTGGCCGTCTCCCTTAAGGGAGTGCAAATGCAGCTGAGCAGCTGCGTGTGTCTCCTGAGGAGCGCTGATGGCTTGCACAGGGCTGGGGAAGGTGTGCAGACAGCGCATCTCCCAAAGAGCCGTGTCTGAGCACCACACACCTCCAGGGATCTCCTGTGGGTGTGGAGCCTCCATCCCTGTGGGCGTGAGTTGGACAGCGTCCTTCTGGAGAGGATCAGGAAGTTCTGAGCCCCTTGGGATCCTTGCACCAAGCAGAGACTAAAGGCATTTGGAGGGTTCTCGCCATCTCCAGTACTGGCAGTACTGATGCACATGAAGGCTTCTCTCCTGTTCGGACAGGCAGCTCCCAGTGGGAAGTCTCTGGTGGTCTTGCCAGTGGGAATGTGACCATTGGGTAGCACCCCCTCTCCCCCCTCCTTTTTTCCCTGGCACATTCCACACGTTTGGCAGTAGTCCCAGGAAGTAGCATCCTCTGCCCATCTTCCCCTGCCTCCACATCCCTGTCCCCTCTGCCCCATCCTGCTCACAGCTGCAGGAATGTGAAGACCATAGGGCACAAATTGCTTCCTTGGGATGACTCAGCTGAGCTTGGCGCCCCTTTCTGCTGGGGAAAGTGGGATGGGGAGGGTCAGCTCCAAAGTTAGGCAGAAATCTGTGCTTGGTGGTGGTGTCTCCCCCGGCAGCTGTGCCCACCTCGAGCTGTAGCCTCACTCAGGCTGTTCCTGCAGCTGGGATTTCCTTCCTGCTCCGCTCTCTTCACCCCCCTGTATTGTGCTGAGCAGCCCCTGTGCTCCGCTGTCCCAGTCACAAAGAGTCAGGGCAGGATGACACTGCCTCACCTTCACTGCGCTGCTGCTCTGTGTGAGGATGTGTCAGCTTTTGTATGGTTTATTTTTGCTTCCATAAATTTCACTTCTCTTTCTCTTGGCCAGCAGGAAATGCATCTCGACTGCTCCCTTTCTACCCGTGTAACCCATGGCAGGGCAGGGACTGGGCTGTAGCCAGGAAGATGAGCTGCCCCCTCAGAAGATGGTGCCAGCTGGAATAAGAGGCTGGAGAAGCTGGGGATGCTGTGGGGAGAAGTGACGGGAGGTTTCACAGTGCCCTGGGCTGGCTGGAGCTGTGGGCCTGGGGCTCTGCACAGCCCACAGGGAGCAGCCACCCTCCCTCCTCTCCCACTTGTCCCAGCCAGGCTGCTGTCCGTGCAGAGCTTGGCCCATGCTTTCCATCACCCCATTATTTGCAGTTCCTATTTCAGACCCTGCCAGGTGCCTGTCTCCTGTCTTTCTGTGCTTTGGAAAACACCGCAAAAGAAAGAAACCCCAGCACTACAGTATTTCTGAACAGAAAACTAAGTAAAAAGATGGTGTTTTGTCAATGGTTCAAAAATCCCCATGGCTGCCTTGGTGAGCAGGACTGCACAGCGGGGCATGGGGACACCTACAGTGTGAGGTACTTGTCACCATCCTCAGTGTGCCCAGGCTCTGGGGATGGTTGCTGCAGGGATATGGCTCCTTCCCCTTCCAGCTCCCCCCTGCTGCAGCAGCAGCCTTGCAAGCAGCACGGGTACAGGGTCCTCCACACACCCTGCCTTCCCATGCCTCCTCTTCCCTCAGGACAAGCAGAAAAGAGCAGCAAAAGCTAAAACTGAGCAGGGTGGGGGACGCCTGGGATATGGAAGGGTTGGTTGGGTTAGTGCACCCAGAAATAAAAGCAGCAGTTGCTATTTTCTGGCTGAGCGTGGATACAGCTGTGCCAGGTGTTGGCACAGTTAGGTGGGACCTCAGGGAAAGGTTCTTCCCCCAGAGGGGGCTGGCACTGCCCAGGCTCCCCAGGGAATGGGCACGGCCCCGAGGCTGCCACAGCTCCAGGAGCCTTTGGGCAGCGCTCCAGGGGTGCCCAGGGTGGGGTTGTTGGGGGTCTGGGCAGGGCCGGGGCTGGACTGGATGATCCCTGTGGGTCCCTTCCAGTCAAGGACATTCTGTGAAAGGTGGAGAACCAGAGATTTGGGGATTTCAAGGACATCCTGTGCCCCGTGTGTCCAGGAGGCAGCACCTGCAGCCCTACGCTGCCCTGCAAACAGGCACACACAACACCACCAACTCAGGCTGCAAAGCTGCCCTGTCCACCAAGAGGGCTGGGGAGGGATTATCTGCAAAAGGAGGGTCAAGGGGGGCTTCTCCTGCCCTACTACACAGATGTCTGGGGGTCTTTGCAGAAGCTCCCCGTGGATAACAGCTGCTCCTGCATCAGGCAGCCCTGGGTGCAGCTGCAGCAGCAGAGCTCAGCCCCTGGGGCACCGGGGAACCCTGTGCCGCTGTCACAGCATCCGGCATGGGCTGGAGGGCAGCCCGGGCCCGACAACATCTCCCATCCTCCCTTTAATTCCAGGAGCCCAGCTGCTGCCTGCACCACTGCTATTATGGTCCCATGCTCCAGGCAAGGCTCCCTGCTCCCCTCCAGGTTTTTTTTAAGGCAGAAGAGTCCCAGCTAGAGAGAAGGCAGGAGATGAACAGCCCTGGAAAGCCAAAACATCACCCCTTTGGTGTGGGTAACTGACCAAGTAGAGGGACTGACCCAGGAAAAAAGGAGGAACTTCCACAGCTCCAGGCAGGGAGCCCAGAAATGCCTGTGGTCCTGCAGAGCCCAGGAAAAAGTCCCTCCAATTTGAGGTGTGAAAGCCTGCAGGATGCATGTCTCCCAAGAGCAGGTCTGAGGGTGGGGAGAGGTTCTCCCATGCTGCCACCCCCTCCTCTGCAGGTGGGAGGATGCCCCAGGGCCCCCAGCTCCCCCCAAACCCATCACAGGAGGCTCCACAGCTTCCCCAGCCCCTGTCCCAGGAAGTTTGGCCTCATTCTTTTCCCCAAGCTCTGGCTCAGGCCAAAGCATGCAGCACTAACCCCCTCTGAGACCATGGCAGTGCCTGGGGACGTGTGGCTGCCCAATAAGAGAGAGATGGGAGCAGGAACAGTTGTGATTTAATCCTTTCCATTCTCTACAAATCCAGTGTACAGCAGAGACGAGCTGTGGTCCAGCTCCCAGTGCTCCCACTGCCCCTGGTCCTCATTAGAACCAGGGAGTGTGGGCAGGGCAGGAACGGCACAGGGATGGGGCTGGCCCACTCCCCTCACCCCTCCTGCTCCATCGGACGTGCCTGAGGATGGACAACCCCAGGCAGCTTATCCCGGTGGGCTGGGGGAGCCTGGACCGGCCCAGCTCTGGTCAGTGCAAAGCCAGTGAGCAGGCAGGTCTGGGACAGGCAGCAGGGCTGCGCCCACCCCGTCAAAGGTCTGGTGAAGCTCCAGCCCTGGCAGAGGATGGAGGAGCTGCTGGCTGAGGCCAGCTTGTCCCCAGGCCACCCAGCCCACCTGGACCTGAGCCCATGGGCACAAGGCAAGTGGATAAATGGCCCTGTGCAATCCTGCCAGGGAAAAAAGCCCGGGACAGCGTTCATCAAGGCACGGAGCGGGCTGGCAGGAGAGCCCCAGCATCTCCCCTGGGACAGCCGTGGGGTGGCAGAGGGACACCCTGGGGCAGTGCCAGCGGGGGCGATCCCAGAGGCCACGGAAGGTGTGAGTGGTTCAACAGCAACAAGGACACTTCTCTCCCAGGGCGACGGGGGCCGGGGGAGCTGCAGCAGAACTGGGACGGGGAACGGTGGCAGCGGTTCAGGCTGAAGGCACAGCAGCCCCAGGGCTGAGGCTGGCGTCAGTGGCTGAAGAGGTTTCCTGCCAGGAGACGCCTCTTGACCTCCTTCCAGAGCAGGTCCCGCTCGCGGTTGGCCCGCTGCATGAAGCCCCTGTTCTCCTGGGCCCGGCGGGACAGGTAGGGCAGCACCTCGTTCACCGGCCCGTAGGGCACGTACTTGTACACGGGGAAGCCAGCCTGGCCTGCGGGGAGAGCGGCCGCGGGTCAGCGGAGCGCCGGGAGAGGAGAGAAACGCGCAAAGTGGAAAAAGAAGGTAAAAAAATGGAGGGAAAAGCTGAAAAAATGTGAAAAGGGAAAATAGGAGGGAGACACATGAAAAGGGGCAAAAAGGGGGAAAGGGGGAAAAGACGGGGGAAGGGAGGAAGGTACAGGAAGGGGGAGAAAAAAGCAGGAGAAGAAGGGGAAAAAAGGGGTGAGGATAAAAGGGGTGAAGAAAAAAATGGGGGGCTGAAGAAAAAACAGCGGGGCAAATAAAAAAAGACAGGGGGAAGAAAAAAATCCGCCTGCCCTTCCCTGCCTGCTCTGCCGTGCCCCGAGGCCGTGCCGATGGAGCGGGGAGGGATGTGCAGGAGGCTGTGGCTGGGCCCGGGGAGGGGCAGCAGCCGTGCATCCCTCCCGGCTCAGCACCGGGAGCTTGGGAAAGCGCCAGAGGGAGCGGCCGAGGTCACCAGGAGCCCTGGGAATGTCGGCAGCCCGGGCTGGGCCAGCTCTAGGAGCGTTCAACCAGAAACATCAAGTTAACACATTCCTCCAGCATGACCGGAGGAGGCTGCAGACAGGCGGCCAAGCCCCGCTTCCAAGAGAACTCCAGGACAGAGCAGCATCTGCACTGGACAACTGCCCAGTTTGCTTCCTGCTGCTCTGCTGGCCTTGGGACTCTGCTCCGGACACTGGTGTGGGCAGGGGGATCAGTCCCTGACCTGGGCTGGGTACCTGGACCCTTGTGCTCCCTCTGTCCAGGCCCCTGGCAGGGCGGCTGAGGAAAAGGTCACACGAGAGGCTGGTGCCATCCTGTGAGCAGCGAGCCCAGGGCTTGGTGCGCCCCTCCGGTGGAGCCAAGGGACACCCCAGGCTGAGGAGGTGCAGGAGAGGGTTTGTGTCTGCCAGCACCAGTCTCTGCCCCGCCCTGGGACACCCCAGTTTCTGCTCAGACTCCAAAGCAGGAATGTCCCTGCCCAGCCACTACAGGCTCATGGAGCTCCAGGAGAGAGATGTGACTCTTCACTTAAAGCCTCATCTACATCTTCCCCAAACCCCACACAGGGGCACAGCACTCCCCATGGTGAGGCACTGTGCACAGCCAGTGCTCTATGACAGGCCTGCCTTCCTCCCTTCCTTCCTTCCTCCATTCCTTCCTCCATTCCTCCCCTCTTCCCCTCCTCCCTCCTCTAGACCCCACAGCTGCTGTTTAGGGGTCTGCTGGGGCTGGAGCACCTCTGCCAAGCCCCCCCACCCCCATCACTCACCCAGGGGGAAGGTGATCTGGTCACACATGCCCAGCAGCTGCCCAAAGCACACCTTCTTGTCTGAGGGATGGATCCCCAGCTCCATCATCCTGCAAAACAAGCCTCAGCACAGGGGGAGAGCAGACACAGCAGAGCTCACCGGGGCAGTGTGTCCCACCAGAGGATTGGGGATCATCTCCAAACAGGACGGCATGGCACTGACCACGTCCCAGATGGATGCTGGGAGGTAGAGCTTGAGGGATTTGTTTTCAGAACAGCCTCTGGGTAGGTGATGGGACCAGTTCTGCAGCCACTGGGGCCACCATGCTGTACCATAGCTCCAAGCCCCCTCTAAAGCCTTGAGCACCAGGTGGGAGCCAGGATGAGCCAGGTGAGCTCAGGGGGGACCTCACAAACCACAGCACATCTCCCTGCATTTCTGCTGAGCCCCCGAATTCCTCGCGCCCCTTGTCCCTGCCTCACCCGCTGCCTGCCCAGCACCCACCTGCGCAGGGTGAACTTCACCGTGTCCTCGTTGTGGGATGCCACCATCACACTGGCCTTTCGGCTACGCGTGATCTCCTCCAGGACGTAGTCCAGGCACCTGTAAGGCAGGACGGGCCTCTGGTGAGGCCCCTTCCCACTGGGGCACCAGGCAGCAGCGTGCCCGGGGCTGTCCCCTACCTGTGGTACATCTCGTTGGTCTTCTCGTAGGTTGGGTTGATGGGATCCTCGTAGCCCATCTGAGCCGCTCTCTCCCTCTCCTGCTCCATGTAGGCGCCACACACCAGCTTGGTGCCGAAGTGCCAGCCCTCCCGGCGTGACAGCTCCATGTCCCCTGTCACGTTGTTGAAAGCCTCCTGTGGCCAAGGGGAGGAGACGGCACGAGGTCATTGCTCCAGCGGCACCCCTGACTGCCTCAGCAGCTGTGCCATTGCCCCGCCGTGCCTGCAGGACCTGAGGTCTCCATCTCTGCACTGGGACACGCCGGCCTCACCTTCAGGTAGCACTGGTAGGTGTTGTAGATGACGGGCTGGCCCCTGTTGAAGCGGCGCTGCGTCTCCACGGTGAGGCGGCTGATGGCCGGCTGGAAGTAGCTCTGCTCCGCGTCTACCATCAGCCTCACGCCCTTCTCCATGGCTCTCTGGGGGTGAACGACACACAGGTTGGGTTCAGAGGGCTGCCTGCTCCGTGTGTCCCCCTCTGTGGCTCCCCCAGCCCCAGGGCCCCCTCACCTTGGCAAGGACATCCAGGCGTTGCAGCACCCGCTCCATCTGCAGCTCCTCCTCCTCGCCGAAGCGCGACAGCAGAGGCTCCAGCTGCCCAGTCTGAAACGAGAACGGCTTTGTGGCACCCTGCCTGCACCCAGCTCTACCCATGGGGGCACAAACACCCCTGCAGGGAACCCACCCCAGGACTGCTGCCCCACCCCAGCTCCCCAGCCCCGCCAGCCAGCAGGGCACGACAGGGTGCCCACCCTGCCAGCCTGGTGGTTGCACACCGTGCTGACAGCATGGCCGAGCTTTGCAGCCACCAGCACCGACTGGAAGAGCACGAGACCCTTGCCCTGCTCCCACAAACACTCTGAGATCACTCTGGGGGTAGCAAAGGTGGGTACCCACCATGCTGCTGGGGATGAGCAGAGGCCTGGAGAGCTTGGTGCGGCTGTCGAACAGGCTGTTCCAGTCCAGCAGGTCCACGGTGCTGGGAGCAGAGAGCCAGGTCTTTGCTGGTGTCTTGCACAGCCTGGGGGCTCTCTGTCAGCTCCCGACCCCCCCGAGCAGGAAGGACACACAACACGTGCCACCCCGTCCTTTCCTGTCACCTCCACCCAAACCTCCCCCATGCTCCATGGCTGTGCTGAGCCAGAGCTGCCCTTGGAGAGCTCCCCGTGCTGCTGCCCCAGGGACAGGGACAGGGACAGGGACAAAGCCCCCGGTGTCCCTGCTCTGCAGCACCCCCAGCTCCCAGGCAGCTCACCCGCTCGTGCTCATGTTCTCGCCTGTGAACCACTGCTGGCTCTCTGCCTTGCTCGCAACGCCGAGGTTGGCCAGTGCCTCCTGCCACCAACAGAAGCGTCAGGGGCTACAGGGTCTGTCTGCTTGAGGTGTCACAGCTCAGGGCTGCTCTGGCACCTCTGTGTCCATGGCCAGCTCCAGGGGTGCACCCCTGGAGCACAGCCTCCTCCCGCAGGCGTCACCTGCCTCACCTGCAGCTTCTCCACCTCCAGCTTCGTGTCCAGCACTGCCTGCCCGGCCTGGCCCTGCTCTGCGGCCATTTGGTGGAAGAACCTCCGCCACTTCACCAGCACCTCGGAGAACCGCACCTGAGGGCACAGGGCTCCAGGTGAGACACCCAGGCTGGAGCCTGCTGTCCTGCCAGGCTCTGCAAATCACGCCCAGCCCCAGGCAGATGCCGACCCCAGAGCAGGGTGCCTTGGCTAAGCCAAGCAGCACAGACCCCACACATCCCCCTTCATGCTGGCACCTTAAAGTTCTAAGCTCTTTGTGTCTCCCCAAAAGTTGAGGCAGGGTCTCTACGGGTCTTGGGGCTCCTAGGGGACAGGCTGTCGGTGCCCACTCCTCACTGCCATTACTAGAGACGCCACCTGGCACCTGCCCCAGCAGAAGCATCGTCCGTGGCCCTGGCTCTGCCCCACCACACTGTCACAGCTCTGGCACTCACCAGGAACTGGGGCCTGGCCAGCGCTGTTAGCTTGATGGCAGAGAAGCCATCCTCCGAGCTGCCACCTGGATGGAACCACAAGGACAGAGTCAACTTGACCGTCAGCCCTCGGGCAGGAGGGATATGGTGGTGGTGGGACTGAGAGATCCTTGCAGTCCCCAGCGCAGTGGGGCCGTCCAGGACACGTGCAGCACTCACTTGAGGCATCAATACAGCGGAGGAAAGTCTCCATGTGTTGGTCACACTTGGCTTCATCAGCATAGAAATAGGTGTGGGCACCGGTGACTCCACCATGGCGATCCCCAAATCCCTGCTGGGCTCGGTATTGCTTCTCTCGTCACTCTGCTCCTGCGGTGGAAGAGGATGGAGATGGGCCCCACCAAGGCCTCCCCAGGAGCTTCCAGTGTGGGTGAAGGGGAGGGAGGCTCTGGCTTGGATCTCAGAAGAGCTCCCAGTGCTGACACCGGCCCTGCTTGCTCTGTGCCCAAGCAGAGGCTGAGTCTCTGCGGAGGGGCAAGACTGAGGCAGGAACCACGTTGTTCTTCATCCAGCTCATTTTGTGAGGCTCTGGTATCTGGGTCCTTGCCCCACAACACCAGGCCTGCAGTGCCTGGACCCCCAGGCTATCTCCTGTCACTCACCTCCCATCTCCTTCTCGGCTGCCGAGGTGCAGGAGCTAAGAAGAGAAACAGGAAAGATAAGGGCCAGGTCAGCAACCCCCTGCAACCCTAGGCTGATGGACAGGGCAGCTCTGAGGCTCCTGTGCTGCCATCCTGGTGCTGGACCCTGCTGTTCCCTTGCCATCCCATCACCGATGGGATCCACCAGGCAGTTCAGATGCCCGACACCCACCTGTGGAAGGGAACAGCGCTTCACCATCCATCCCGGGAGGACCTGGGAGCCCTGAGGCAGCACAGTGAGGATGGCCTGTCCCAGGGTTCAGAGCTGCTCTCCAAAAGCCCACCCCGTGGCAAGGACAAGCTCAGTCCAGTGGGGCTGGCTTGCTCCATCTCCAGCCTGCTCATGGTCCTTGCTGTGGTGACACCAAGCCTCAGCCCACTGCCTCCTCACCTTGATGGCACCAGCAGCCAGGCCACGAAGCACGGAGCTGCTCCAGACCCTGAGCACATCAAGCCGAGGGTGCCCTGCTGCCCCACACTCCTCTGTGCCATGGCTTCAGCCAACAACTCACAAACAATGCCTCGTTTTCAACCCCAGCTGGCCTCAGATGTCATTTTAATCCCAAACTCTGTGCCGTGGAGATAACACGGTTCTGACAGGCTGGGGGAGGCTGGCCAAGTCACGAGATCCTTCCTGAGCTTGCGTAGCTAAGCCTTCTTGCTGACACCCCAAACCCAGACCCTGGAGAGCAGCCCTGGGTGGCAGCAGAGCCATCTCCTCCAGGAGGGCTCTGCCTTGGCATCCCTGTCCCCAGACTGGCCGTGCTCACTGGGGAAGAAGCACAGTGCCAGGGAAGCAGCAAAGCCACCCATCCAGAGCCAGCAGGCCCGGACAAAGGAGCAGAGAGACACATGGCATGGTCCCAGGACGTGTTCCCCCATATGGAAACCCTGTGACAGGGATTAGGGGCTGCTGGGAGCATGAACAACCAGAAATAAGCCATTCCTCTGGCTCCCTGGAGCCAGGAACAGCCCCACATCACTCAAAGTGCCACAAAGCCTGGCATGAGCCAGGGCAGGAGCAGCTGGAGCTCCATGGGAAGCAGCAGGCACCTTATCTAGCAGGCTCTGCTCCCTGATTTTACTTGCCTGAGGACAGGGAAAGCAGTTTTCTGTCCCTGAGTAGAGAGGAAAGGAAGGAGGAGAAATCATACACTCAGAAAGGGGATTTGTCAGGAAAGCCCTTGCTGTGTGGAGGCTCCCTTTGGCGCACGTGGCATGGCATAGGGGACAGCCTCAGCTGAACACTGCTGTGACATGGGGGCACACATGGGTCCTGTGGGCAGGGGACAGCTCTGAGCCCTGGGCACACCTTGGACACACCGTGCGAGGCACTGGGGACAAGTGGCTGGAGCAAAGGCACACAGCTCAAATAGCAAACAGCACCCTTGGAGTCAGAGTGTTTTATGTTCCTGAAGATAAACACCCTTCCCAGCAGCATTTCTGCTGCGTGACTGCAGCAGCTGTTCCTTCACCCTCGAGGGGGGCAGTCAAAGCAGTGCCACGGGGCTCACTTTGTTCTTCTGCATCAAGCAAAATAAAGGAAGCTCCTTCCAGCTGAAGAAATAACTTTGTCCTGGATATCAGCCGCTCACTTTGAAATATTAATCTTGGCCAGCAAAGCCATTCCCTCACCCTCCAAGTGCCACTGAACCCAGCTTATACCTGACCATCCCTTCTGCAAGCCCACAACAAGTGTCCCAGAGCAGGTCCCACCTCCAGGTGCTGCCCAGATGCTCCTGGCAGGCTGTGTCCAGACAGGAACAACCTCAAGGTTGAGCTCGGGGCCTGGGAGCTCACACGTGCCTAAGGCAGGTTGTGAGGACTTGCTGGATGGCTGGGAAGGGTAATCCCGCTGACACAGCAGATGGGGCTTTCAGGAAGTTTTGGATCAGGCTAAGTAAGCCAGCTCAGGAGCAGCACAAAGGTCCCGCTGTCAGAAATAATCCTTTTGGCCCTGGGGGTTACCCGGAGGGTGCCAGCAGCACAGCGTGTTTGCTCTTCTCAGCAGCAAATGGGTGTGGTGAAGGGTTGAGGGACTGTCCTTGAATTACTACAGCCAAGGAAAAGACTCTTGGTCACATGAAGTCCCTTTTGGAGCTATGGGTGGTGCTTAAAATCCCACAGGTAGGAATGAAGCAAATCTCTTGGCAGAATAGACCTTCAACCTGCTCCATGCAGGAGCTGGCAGCACACACCAGCCCAGGACCACTACAGGACCTCCTTGGAGAGCTTCAAGCTAAACAGAAGCTGCGCCATGGTCCCAGGCACAGGGGCACAGGGCAGGGGTGGCAGCAGCACTGGGAACAGGAGGAGAAGGGGAGGTGGCAGCCCTGGGAGCAGCACTGGCCAGGCTGGGGCCAGTGATCCCACACTGGGGCAAGTGACAGGTATCCACACAAGCAATTTCTAGAGGAAGCCAAGCCCATGCTCTGCATGGCAGAGCCTGAAGAGCATCTGACAATGCCAGGGGCAGGATTGTCCCTCCCCTGTGTCAGCACAACCCCAAGCCCTCTGCACTCTTGGGATGCCCGTGGGCCAGCAACGGCCCCAAGGCTGCCAGGAGGCTACAACCACCTCCACTGGGGGGGCTCGTTGTTTCACCCCACAGGTACCAGAAACCCCTGCCCAGTGCTGCCTCTCCAGCCCCCACCCAGGGCTGCAGCCACATTGAAGCCCCCTGCTGCCTGCAGGACACTTATTTTCCAGCTGTGCCACTATGACCTGGCAGCAGCCTTCAGCACGTGGCTGAGGCCTCCTGGGACAAGCTGGCAGAGTCCTGGACTCAGTCCAGCCTGAGCAGGGCAGGCAGGGGCCGGCAGCAGGCAGGATAAGCTGGTTCTTGCCCACGTTGCATTGTTGTTCCCAGCTGGAAAGGCTGTGGAAGAGGTGCCACAGCCTGCTGCCGGGGCGGAAAGGGCATTTCCCTGCCATGATGTAGGGCTTGCTCCAGAAGAACAGCGGGAGATGGCACCAAGAGGCCAAAACACCCACTGACTGCTGTGGTTTGTAACTCCACCTCCTGGCTGGCAGCAGCACAATCCCGAAGCACTCACCAAAGGCAAGGACACAGCTCTGGAGTCCAGCAGCCACGAACCCAGGAGTGCCCACCCCTCTCAACCACGTGCAGCCCAACTCAGCATCAGCCCTGGCAGAAGCACTGAGAATTTGGGATTTTACCCTGAACAGAGCCAGGGAGGACCCAGAAACGATGGTTGGCAAGGGACAGCATTCAACACAACTTCCAAAGCCGCCCCGGGCTTGGTCCTGTTCATAGAATTACGGAACATCCTGAGGTGGAAAGCAGGAATGAGGACATCAAGTCCCACTCCTAGCCCTGCAGAGGACAACAATCCCACCCTGTGCCTGATTGTCCAAACACTCCTTGAGCTCTGGCAGCCTTGGGATCATGGCCACTCCCTGGAGAGCCTGTTCAGTGCCCAACCATCCTCTGGGTGAGTACTCTTCTCGTGATATCCAGGCAGATCCCGCTGGGGCTTGGGCAGGGATGCACCGAGAACTCTCTTGGGTGTGAATGTCCCACACAGCACAGGCAGAACTCACCTAGCCAGGAGTACCACACGTGCAAACCCCAAATCTGCAGCGGGGGGGGCACAGCACAGCCCAGCCAGCTCAGAAACCACTGGCACCCATCAGCAGGAGGCATGCAGGTACAGACAGGGCCTGTCTGAAAGTCTTCTATGGTCACCCCCAGGAAAACCCTTGGCCCAGGCACAGCCAGGCATGGAGGGAAGCAGTGCCAGCCTGGCAGTGCCGGTGCTGCTGGCTCAGCCCCAGGGGAATGCTGAACACTGCCCGGACCACGGTCGTGTGTCCAGGTGAGAAACACCTGGCTACACACCTTCAAAACAGCCACCCTCCTGCCAGGCAGCGGCGGGGTGTTTTGAAGCTTTTCTAGAAAAACCCCGAAGGCTGCAGCCCCCTCTGGGATGGCGCAGCCCTGCCTCTCCCCGTGCAGCTCCCGTGCCCGCGCTGCCCTCGCCAGTGCCTGCTCTCGTCACGGGCACCAGACCCTTCACTCCCGGGGATGGATGGCGGCAGCAGCAGCGAGGGGCAGGGGCACCCGCCATGGCCCCTGGGGGACCCCGATAAGCAGTGCCCGGGTGTGGACCAGAGATTAGGGCTCCCAGCGGCAGCCCCTGCATCACCGCCCTGACTCACCCCCTGCTCGCAAAGCACCCTAAAAAGCNGACAGCCACGCTGTGCGTTGTCTGTCTGTGTGCAGAGGGGTGAGACAGCGCCCCGGCGGGTTAGGGAAAATGAGATGTGGCTGGCAGCACGCAAGAGGCAAGATGGAATGGAGGGGGTCAGCATCCCATAGGAGATGGAGAATAGAGGTGGGAACCCCCTCAGGGTGTGCAGGAGGGTTTGGGTAGAGCACCGCCGGGGACGGGTGGCACTCCGGTATGTGCAAGGGAATAGATGGGGACAGAGGGGGTGCAGCAG
>WBMY01014548.1:215940-329185 GCA_013397315.1 Donacobius atricapilla
TTTTTTTGTTGTTTTTTTTTTTTTAATCTCTGGAGCTGTGGATATTTCAGAAGCAGACACTGCAGTGGCCTTACATCCTGTGGGGATGGCTGTCCCGTCAGCCCATCCCCTCCCAGAGGTGGCCCAGAGGCTTTCATCCTCTGGCTGCTTGTCCACAGCAGAGGCTGCACATCTGTGGCAGCCCCAGAACAACGCTGCCCCAGCCCAGATAAATCACCTGATGGAAATGAGGAGCTGGGGCCTTGTTGCAAGCTCTGGTTTCTGGAAACCAAAAGCAGGGAGCTACTTTGCATCTGCTTTTCTGGCTGGCTCTGGGATGCTTTGAACGAGGGACATGCTGGAGCCTGCTGTGACTCCATCTCCTTCCCGTGAATTCTTCCACCCAGGTCTTGCCAGAAGATGCCTGCCCATCCCTGCGAGGTTTGAGGAGCTCTGCAGAAGGACGTTCATGGGCTGTGCTGAGTCCTGGGCTCCTCTGCACCAGGAAGGACCCCATAGCACTCCCTGGGGACCCCAGGAGTTGCTGAGGAAGTCCGCAAGAGCTGAGGCCAAAAGCCTCAAAATTCACCTGTGGAGAAACAAGGAGATTAGATCTGAGTCATTCCAAGGGTTCAAACCATTTTTGTGTTACTAAAAAGGTGTCTTTATGCTCCAGGTATGTTTTTAAAAAAAAAAAAAAGGAGAAAGGCAAAATTCAAGGTTAACAAAAAAAAAAAGCAAACAAATTTGAACATGAGAGATGAACCTGATCTGCCATAAATCTGGAGGAGTCATCACCAAATTTGATGTGGGGTTGCTGTCCTCTCCTTCCCTCCAGGGAGCACTGTGGCATCTCCTTTCCCCTGGATTTTGGAGAGAACAAATTGGTGTTTCTTACCCAGAAACAGAAATAAAGCTCCGACAACGTGCCCGTGCAGGTCTCTTGTTCCCTGCTTTGCCGACTGCGTTCCTCCATCAAGAGCGTGACCAGAGGCCAAAGACACAGCGGGGCCTGTGCGTGGTCAGGAAGGGGCTGCTCGTCCCTGGGGGCCTGGATGTGCCTTTGCCCCAGGGCGGAGCTGCTTGGGGCACCATGGTGCAGACGTGCTCCTCAGCAGGAGCTCCTGCCCTCCTTGGGTCCCATCGCCCACCCGAGGCAGCAGCAGCTCGGACATGGTTGGGGTGGGGCAGGTGGGGTGGCAGCGGCGCCGGGCTGTGCTGGGGGGCAGCAGGGGCGGCCAGGAGGGAGCTGGGGCTGGCTGGGGGTTCACTGTGGGTTCGCTGGGGGCTGGCTGGGGGTTCGCTGGGGGTTCGCTGGGGGCTGGCTGTGCTACTGGAGCTGCTGNCTGCTCCCCCTGCCCCTTTCCCTCGCGGGTCCCCGTCCCCAGCCCTTGGTCTGGCCCGCTCTGGAAGCGGCCGCTCCCGTGCATTTTTCCTGCCTCAGCCCCGCAAGCTTCTCCACCCTTTGCCCCGCTCTATCTCAGCGCAGCTCTGGGGGCTCTGCAGTTCTCGTGAAAACTCCAGTTATCCAGCTGTTCTCTAAGGTAGTCCACTTATCCAGCTGTTTTGTAGCCGAGGTGTGCTGGCATCTACCCCCCAGCCTGAGCCGGGGCTCTCCAGGCAGCGGGGCGAGCAGTGCGCAGGGGGGTTCAGCTCTCCCATAGGGCGGGTGGAATTTGCGAGGTGTCAGGGACTGCACAAGGTCCCCAAGGAGCCCCAGGTTGGGCGTCCCAGGTGGGTGGCACTGAGCCTGCCCTTGGATGGCTGCACCTATTCCTGCACCGGGGCTCCTGCAGGGTGCTGGGAGGGCCAGGTGGGCTGGGGACACCTGGGTTGTCCCCTGTTCATAGCTTTGGGACATGGCAGCTCTCGGAATGAGCTCTCCTCTGCGTGTTGTCATCCAGCCCGTGTGGGGCCATGGGGGTGCCGGGGGCAGGGCACGGGCAGGGCTGTGCGGTGTTTGTGTGTGTGCACCACGCGAGGGGCATTCGGGCACGGGAGGGGGTTCACTGGGGTACACACGTGTCCAGCGGGTGGCAGGAGGAAGGGCAGTGTGCGTGGAGCAGGGCCCAGCAGGAGCAAGGGGGGTCCATCAGCCCTGACCCCGCTGTGCCCCAGGGCTGCCTGGCTGCTGCAGGGCTCCCCGGAAATGAGCTCCTTTCCAGGCTGTCCCACATACTTCTCATCCTGGCCCAGCTGGCAATGGAGTTTTATTGCTGAGAGCTGCTGTGCAGAGATCCTGGGAGGAGCTCCCAACCCATCCATCACACACCGACTTGGCATTTATGGAGAGCCTGAAGCAACAAATTCTCCCTGGGACATGCATGGGTGTTGGTGTCAAGGATGGGCTCAGCAACATTCCAGCAACCCCTGCCTGTGCCTGCTCCCTCCTGGCACCCACAGGACCACCCTTGGGCTGGCCCAGGGGCTGCCCTTTCCCCGGCTCCAGAGTCCCCAAGCCGCAGTGTGCCCATCTGCCAGCCTGGCCCACGTCCCAGCCGGGCAGGGGTGGGTGCAATCACGTTGAGTCTCTCTCCAGGAGGGGCACAGCTCCCAGAGCCCGGCTCTCTGGTGCCCGGAATTACTGGGGTAGCAGTTTGGTTTTACAGAGAGGCGTGGGGGCTCCGGGGGTGTTGCACCCTGCTGTGCTCCCCAGCACAGGACTGATGCTCCGTGCTGACTCCAGGGAAGAGCCGTGAGGATGGATAAACCACTCAAGAGACAAGCAGTGCACTCCACCCTTGGAGATATCCCAAAGCCTGGGGGCTACAGCCCAGCGAATCCAGCCTTAGGCTGCCTGAGCAGGGATGGACCAGGGGTTCCCCAAGCCCAGAGAGCTGTGAGTCGGTCGTGAGAATGTTGAGCCCTGGAGCAATGGGCAAATGTCCAAGGCCAGAGAACAAAGAGAAATAAGAATCCAGTTTGTTTTCTTCTGGAAGTATCTCTAGTTGCAGAGGATGGACAGCAACGAAGGGAAAAGCTGGGTGCTGGTGCAAGATGGAAGAGAACTCAAGCTCCAGACCTCCTTTAGCTGTCCAGCATCACCGGAAGACACCAAAGGGAAATGTGGCATGTTCCCAAATAAAACAGCAATTCAGGCCCAGTCTCGTATTTCTCCACCCATAAGCAGATGCTGGCAGCAAAAAAATATGATAAACAATAGACAATTTGTCCAAACTTTGGCAATTTTTTCCATGAAGGGTGTTGGGATTCTGATGAAACCTGATTTTATCATGACATTTTGCTCTGTGAGAAAGCTCTTCTTGGCTGTGCCCAACACTGTGTGTTGCTCAGCAGAGCACAGACGGCCTGACAACAATTTGGCTGCTAAAACTTCTAAAAATAAAAGCCATCCATTTTTCTTTCCTTTTTTCCTCTCTGAAGAAACGTTGCAGCATCATACCTTCTTCCCAGTACAAACTGTCAAAGCTCTTCAGGCTGAGGGGCTGTGCATGACACTGAACTCCAAGATAGTGTCATTTTGGTTTTCTGCACTGTTTTGTTCTCAAAATGGGGTATTTTCTCTGGTCTTGGAAGAAAAAAAGGAGGAAAAGGTCAAAGGGTGGGTTCAAACACTTCTTGTTTGGAGCTGCCCAGCGGGGAGCGTTTGGGGGGGGCTTTTCTGGAACTGTCTGCTCTGATGGGGAGGCAGAACTGGAGCTCACCCCTCTGCTCTCTGGGGTGGGGGTGGTTCCTGGTGGTCTGTGCTGAACTGGTTTGAGCTGGGAGCTCCATCCTGCAGCATCTGCCCTCACTGCAGCGGGGCGGCTGCCTGAGGTTCCCCTCGTGCTGCCCCTGGTGCTGCCCCTCGTGCTGCCCCTGGTGCTGCCAGAGCTGGCGCAGCTGCTGGTCACTGCTCAACAGCCAGGAGACTCGGGAGTGGGGCTGCAGGGCATGAACCAGAATTAAATAACAGTAACAGATTATTTTCATCTGAATATGGATCTGTATCTATCTATACCTTCACCTATATCTGTATTTAACAGGGCTGCACTCAAAGCCGTGCACCTCCCATCACCTGAAATGTCCAGATAAGAGGAATTGCTTTCACTTGCAGATGTTGTGAAGAAGCTTCTACCCTCCTTCCCAAGGGAAATGTGGCCCCACGGAGTGTCTGTCAGGGGTTGGAGGCCCCTGGTGTCTTGGGCATCTACAGACGTGTCACCCCTGTGTTTGGACATGGACGTGCCCACCAGTCATGCTGTAGGAAAATAAAAGTAATTCAGACCACGAGAACAGCCCTGCCACCCCCTTGCCCCCTCTCTGAGCCCCCAGCTTAGCTTGGAGCACCCACTGCTCTCAGCTCTGCCCATTTCCCATGTTTTCTCTCAGATTGCACTTCCCTGCCTGTTCCTGGGAATGCACCAGAGGCTTTGCATCATGGATCACATCCATCGTTTCTTCCTCCATTAGACCAAACACCCTGTCAGGGAGGGAAATTAGATCACCCTGACAGAATTTTTCCCTGGTAGAGTTGTGTTGGCTGGATTATAGCCTTTATTTTTATCACAGTATTGGTAGTTACAAATGGATTTTTCAACAATTTGTTCCAAAATATTTCAAGGGACTGAAGCCAGCTTGGCCAGTCTCTAACTCTCCAAACTCTTCATTTCCTTCATTTATGTATTTTTATTTTTCACAGAAAAAGTGCCTTTTCTGTACTTCCCCAGGATTCCCTGAGCCTTCAGAATTTGTCACAATGTGCTGCTAATTGTTCAGAGGTTGCTTACATTTCCCAGGGTGATTTCTGTGAGCCCTGACTACTCAAAGCTTCTCTTGCCACTGGCGATGGCTCTGGGCTCTGGTTACAGGCTTGCGCTGTGCAGCCACAGTCAGGAAGCCACTGTTTGTGTCTCTGTGTCATCCCTTTGGTTCTCTCCATCACAAGACACGAATGCTGACTCACTTTTCTTTTCATTGCACTTCCAGTATATTTCTGGAACTTATTTCCTTGCCTTTTATGCCCCTTACTGGCTGTAACTCTCTGCTCCTAACCCTTTCTCGTTCTGCCCCCATGCGCTTGAGCTTTCCCTTTATACTCATCCTTATACTCTCATTCCCATTTTTATAGGATTCCTTTTTGATTTTCAGGACACTAAAGTGCTCCTGATGCAGCAATATTGGCCTTTTACTGTTGTCCTGTGGTTCCTCTGCAGCAGGAAGTTTAGCTGCTGTGCACCTCATATACTCTCTTTTAGTAACTTCCCCCAGTCCAGTATTTCTGACTTTTTCCTTGGGATGCCCTCCTGAGGGATGTTGCTATTGGAAAAACATCCCCCCAAGTTTGTTCTGTTCATGTTTGTGCAGCCATCTGTCTTTTTTTGGGTTCTCTCTTTTAATTTCAAAACGGATGAACTGCTGTTGGTGGTGGCTCTGCCCCACAGGACCCAACTGCTCCTTCCTCTGCTGATCAGAGGCTGAAGAGCTGCTCCCACCCTACCACCCCAGAGCAGCACTTTGGAACAAAAAAAGTATCCAGAGAACTTTCCAAATGATCTTTGGGTGGGCTGTGTCCTCCTACATTTGTGTGATGGAATGTCAAAATAGGATGGTTTAGACATAAAAAATTGCTGTTTATTCAGCCAAATACCTGCTGAATGGAGCCTTAACTTGAGAATAATTGCAGATAAAATGAAGCTATATTTTTGATGAATAAATTGTTCTTCTTTCAAATGTGCTCAATTTGAGGTTTAGTGCTATGATAAATCTTCACTAACTTCTCTTCCTGAGAGAAGCAGCAGCAGGGAGGGAATGTGCCCAGCCCACTGTGGGGCAGATGGTCCCAGCAGTGACCCCACAGGGAAGTGGAGCCCTCTCCCCCAGGAGGGAGCGATGGGAACCTGCCAGGCCTGAGCCTGAATGTGAAATGGGAAGGGAGAGTGGGAGGGCAGGAGGCGTGGGGTGAAGGGTGGTTATCACCACAGGAAATGTACCCAAAATGCCACATTGTTCTCTAGCCGGGGTCAGTCTGTCCCCTCATCCCTTCACCCATCATCCGTCTGTCCATCCATCCATCCCTCCATCCATGAACTGGGTTTGCACGGCCAGGTTTTGGTGGCAGGGAGGCTCCAGGGGGGGCTGCTGTGAGAAGCTGCTGGAAACCTCCCCCATGTTCAGCAGAGCCAATTCCAGCTGGCCTCAGGATGGACCCACCACGGCCAAGGCCGAGCCCAGTGGTGACAGTGGCAGCAGGACTTGTGACCCTGTGGGGTTAGGTCACCCACGGGGGCAGCCTGATCCTGAAGGGCTGAGCCTGGTCCTGAGGGACCCCCTCTGGAGCAGAGGAGGAGTGAGGAGTCCTCCCCCTGGGGAGGAAGCCGTGGCAGAGGCAACACGTGATGGGGACCACAGCCCTGCCCCCTGCACTGCTGGTGTAGAAATTGGGAGCGAAGTTGAGCTCAGGAAGAAAGGAGGGGTGGGTAGAAGGTTTAAGATTTGGGTTTATTTCTTATCGCCCTACTCTGATTTGATTGGCAATAAATCAAATTTTCCCCAGCCATGTCTGTTTTACCTGTGATGGTGATGGGTGGGTGATCTCTCCTTGCCCTTATCTTAATCCAAAAGCCTTTTGTTATACTTCCTGTCCTCTGTCCAGCTGAGGAGGGCAGTGATGGAGAGGCTTTGGTGGGCACCTGGTGTCCAGCTGGAGCCAACCCACCACAATCTGCTGCCTGTAATGATGGGAAGTGGGAAAAGACGCTGTGCATCCTGCAAAACCTTGGAGCCAAGGAGGCAAGGGTGCATAGCCCAGAGTCCCTGGGCACCTGCAGGGGCTGTGGAAGCCTGGAGAGGCCACAGCTGCAGCCCCAGGCTGCCAGGGGAAGGGCAGCAGGAGGCTGAGATGGGGACAGGGACTCAGCCAGGGGCTGGGAGATGGAAGGAAGCCAGAAACCGTGGGCAGTCAGAAGAACCAGAGGACAATTTCCCATCCCGAAGTGTGAAACCAGGTTCTGTGTTGTTTTGTCCAAATTTTTCTGCAAGTTTGTGGCCTCTGCAATCGATACTTAATTAATACCTCAGGAACCGTAAAGCAGCAGCCCGCTGGCTACAAAGCCACCCCCGGGCCTGCCAGGTCCTTGGGGCAGTGGGGACTGTTCTGCCAGGAATGTTCTTCAGCCTTTTTCACGTCGCGTCCTTGCTGGTTCTGCCCATCACCTGTGACCCTTGGATCAGGACTGGGAGGCAATAGCCATCCCCGTGGTGCCGTGCCAGCCCAGGGGGACGCTGCGGGGGCTCTGCCCTGCTGGGGGGGTGGCAATGCACATGGCTGTGAGCTGTCCTGTCCCTCGCATCTCTGCCAAAGCCTGAGGGGAGAGTGGGCTCTGCCCTTTGTCGGGCACAGACCGACAATGTGGGACCCAGGGCCACAATAGGGACCTGTCTGGGGACAGGTGCTGCTTGTGCCACCAGGGAGGGCAGGGCTGGCCCCTGACCCAGTGGGCTGCGAGGGCTGCCCAGTCCTGCCCTGGGAGCAGCAGTGGCTCAGAGGGCCACACGTCACACATGTGACCTCAAAAGGGAAACGCTAAGCTGCTCTGCTTTGGGAGAAGCTTAGCACTTAAAGCTGATTTCAACAGCTTTTGCCTAAAGTTTTAAGACCTGTCACTAATCAGCAGCTGGTTTATGGCTGTTGTAAAAGATCAGAAAAAAATAAAGAAATCTCCCGAAGTTGGGGGAGCGCTTCCCAGCTCCTGCATCCATCACAGCCGTGCAGACATTTACGAGCACAGGGAGCCATAAATCCACACAGGGCCGACATCGGCCCGGGACTCGGTGCTGAAGGGGAAGTGTTGTGTCTGAATCTGTGTCCTGCCCTGGGAGAAACTTCATTAATGCTTGGCACGGTGAGGCAGACGCATCCAAGCCCTGGGACATTCATCCCCAGATTTTGCAGGCTCTCCTGCCCGCTCCTGCCGCAGCCTGGCACTCCTGGTGTGGGGTTCTGTGCTCCCGAGCCTCCTTGGGGCAGGAGATCGGGGTGGTTTTTTGGGAGGGGGAGCAGGAGGCGGCACATTTTGCTGTGACTTTGGTTACTCTCCTGCCTCCTCTGATTTGGAGAGCAGTTCTGGTGCAAACTGCCTCTCTCCTTGGACTTGGAATTGAATGGAAGAATTCGGTCCAGGAGGGTCTTTCATGCATAGCTGCTGGATTGCTGCGCAGAACTGCTCTGCCTCGGGTTCTGGGATGCTCTGGGACATGAGGACAATCACCTCCAAGGGATGGCCGTGGTCTGAGGTGTCTCTTTTCAGACGACAAGCACTTCTGCCTGCAGGTGCAGGCACTGCTGCCACAGGAGCTGACTGGGGAAGGCTCCCGGCCCTGCACTCCAGACTTGTGGTAAAGTTCAGCCCAAAGGGAGGGTGTTGTGGGCAGCACGAGTGCCCTGGCTGCCGTCTTTGGGCACAGCTGGGGCCTCCTGGGGCAGTGGGAGCTGCAGCAGGGAGCGGAGGAGCTGGAGCCATCTCATCCAGCCTCTGTGGCTCTGCTCAGCGCGGTGCACACCTGAGCTGAGCCTGTCGGCAGCAGAGACCCGAGGCAGCCCCCCCTGCTGCTGGCAGCTGTCCCAGAGCCCTCTGTGTGCGCACAGCCCTTGTGCACGGTGGGTATCACCCAAGCCTCCTCCTCTGAGTGCAGCACCTTGGTCCTTTCCCTGTCAGCCACAGAACGGGAGCAGCGATCAGCTCGGGGCAGCTGAAGTGAGGGGAACTCGAGGAGATGCTCCATCCCCGCCTGGTGCACACAAACAGAACAGGGTGCTTGTGGAAGCCAGCGGTGTGTGGCAAGGATACCGTGGCCACCACCAAGGCGATGTGCTTGCTCAGCAGCCCTGCTTCCAGGGCAGGACCTCACTCCACCGCCTGGGAAAATATTTTCTTTGCAAACCTAAGGAAGCTGCGTGTGTGTTTGCAGGGGAGAGGCCTGAGTCGTCCCCAGCCACCGCCTTGCTCTGCTTACACATAAATTGACATCTTGTAGGAGAGCTGTCCAGAATACTGAGTAATTACAGCTCACCCTGAATCACAGGAGGAATGTGGGCACAGCAGCTCGCTTACAAATCACTGCAAAGGCCTCACAGATTAAGCCCTTCTTCCCCACTGTTAAAGGGCTGCATTTGTGCTGTAAACAGTAAAAATGGCAAGTGCTGTTATTAACGAGGATGTGCCGCAACTGCTGACTCGAAGGCACAGCTTGTCTCCATATGGCCATTACAGTTGAAGGACAAAACCAATATTTTATGTTTCTCACAGTTATTGTTCATCAAATGTTAATGAAAATGCATAATGACTGCGTATGATGAGCGCGCTTTTCAATAACGGGAGCGATATGAGGACCTCTGTGAATTTCCAGTCCAAGTAAGAAAGACCATTAAATTAATAGCTTAATTAGATGATAAATTTCAAAACATTTTCTAGAATGCATTTTATTTTTATTTAACCCAATAACATGTTTAGCTGCAACTCTTTCTGGGATTCGTGCAATAAAGCCACAGCAGTGGTGAAGCTTCTCTGAGTGCCGGTTTGTATTTTTGATGCTGTTCTGGAGGGTGCTGAGGGTGGGGTGCTGCTGCTGCCCCCTGGCACACGCCAGGCGGGGGTGTGTGGTCACAGACAGGCTCGGAGAGGGCTCCGAGTCCCTGCTGGCAGCACTGCAGCACTGATCTCTGTCCAGCAGGACCTGCCTGGGTGTATTCTCTCCCTCACACACCGAGGTGCTCCCTGCCAGCCCGGGGCCCTGCACAGGCTGTGCAAGTGACATCCAGCAGTGCATCTTTCAGGCAAACAATTGCTGTTAATTACCTTCCCTTCCTCATTGCAGCGCTCCAGTTCTGTGCCAGGTCCCCGTGGTGCCATCCCCAGCTCTGGGTGAGTGACTGGATCCTCTGGCTGAGGACGGCATCCCCACTTTGTCAGGGGCATTGATGGGGTGGGAGATGAACAGAAGAGAGCTGCAGGAAGGGCAGAGTGCTGGGAAAGCTGCCTTGGCCCGGGCAGTGAGGGGCCGTGAGCTGTCTGCAGAGCAGGAGCCCTCGCTTTGGGACCCAGACAGGAACCTGGGTGAGAGCAGCACGCAGAGAAGAGCCCGTGGTAGAAACAGTCACTAGGGTGAGCCAGACCAGAAATGAAAGACGTGCCTGAACAGCTTAATTAAGGATCTATCAGATTTGGTGTCACTGATGATCTCCCAAGGAGCTGTCAGGGAGCCTTGGGTCTCTGCCCCACTGTGCTTTGAGGCCAGTGGAGAGGGGGGCTGAGAGATGATGGGAGTTAAATCCTGCAGGTTTGAGGAGTGTGAGGGCTGCTGGGGCTGTGCTCCTTCCCTTGGCTCTGCCCGTGTCCTCCTCCCCTCGAAGCCATGTGCCCCTGTGCACCTCCAGCTCCTCCTGCACGTCCCTTGTGGTGTCCGCTCACCCAAAAAACCCCAGTGCTCACACCATGGCCCAAGAAAACTCTCTGGGAATTGTCTTGTAGCAGTTTCGGGAACAGCCTTTGCTGCCCCATCACCGTCCTCTCATGGATGGGCTCCTGGCTTAGCCTGTGCACATCACTTTGGAAAACTGGGGCAATTTCTCTCCAAATCCATGAGAGAAACCAACAACTGGGGTGTTTTCTATTCCTTTTCTGGCTGAACAATCAATGGAAATGTCCCTGCGTGCAGTTAATGTGTCAGGCAGGGAGATTTGAGGCCTGTGCTCCTCAGCAGATCTGCGGAGCACTCTCAGGGATGCCAGTAACAACCAACGCCCCACAACAGCAGCAGGGCCTTGCAGCAGCCTCTGCGAGGCATCATGCAATTAGCTGAAACTTCTGTAAACCATAAATATATAATTAGAGTCTGTCTAACGAGTTATAGTGGTGGAGGGGGGTGTTGTGTGCACAGTTCCTGGGCACAAACTCCTCCCTTGCTGAGAGCAGCACATTCCAGCAGTGTCGCAGCGTTTATGTCCCACTTAATATTCCGCTTGCAAAAAGGTGTTTTATTAAATGACAATTTGAAACTTAATTGTATTAATTTTCTGTTGATTGCATATCTAATTCTAAATGAACTCACTGGCAACTCACTTCCCTGCTGCACATTGAATCAATCTCAACAGCTGATGTAGTTGCAAGCACAACGTGGAAGGAGTCACAGGCTTGTCACCTGCCTGTCACCCACTCCTGCCGGTGCTGGATACTCACCTTTTGCACCCAAAGAACAGGGCCAAGGCTTTTGCTCTGCAGGGAGGCTGCTCTCAGGGGTGTCCATCCAGCCAGGGCTCTTGGCCTGACCTTGGCTCTTGGCTCTTGGCTCTCTGCTTGTTGAGATTCTGTTGGAGGCTCATGAGTCATGCCAGCCACGCCAGGCTGGTCACAAACAGTCACCCTCGGCAGGTGTGGGTATCTCAGAGATGGTGCACATGGCCCCGTGACTGCTCCAGGGATGGCTGAGCCCCTAAAGAAAGCAGGAAGTGCTGCTGGCCAGCGCCTTTGTTGTGTCCCTGGATTTCTCCTCTGTGCTTTACCGTGGGGCTGTAGCTCTCTGTCCATGGCCGCTGCTAGCCTGGAACCTCTGCTGCCCGGGTGGGCCCCCCATGTGTCCAAGCACTGGGGTGCACAGTGCCTGTACAGGTGGGTGCACACCCCAGGGCGCACAGAAGGGTGGGATGGACTGTGAGGACCCAGTGGAGCTACCACAGCTCCTCTGCCATCAGCCACAGCCACTGCTGCCCCTCTTGGTCCTTCTATGCCACCTGCCCCTGACTAGGGTTGTCCTTGTCAGCAGGAGCTGTGCTGGACCAGTGGCCCTGCCTGGTGAACTGGACTCTGGGCTAAGATCCATGGTATGGGAGGATCCATGATGCAGCTGAAAGTCCATCCTGCCAGCACAAGAACAGCCCAGATGTTTCTCCAAAAATCCTCTGAGGTGTGGGAGACGCTGTGCAGTCTCTGCCCCTCAAGAGTCTCTTTTCCCCTGATGCTGCATCCAGAAGATGAGCTGATGAACAATCACCAACAGCTTCTTCATCCCTAATCCATCCAGGGGCTACTCCAGATGCTCCTGTGACTGGAGAAAGGAGAAGTTCTCAAGAAGAGCCATTTGCAGGTGCCAGGCAAGGACCTTGCTGAGTCCACGAGCATCACCACCATGGGCTGTTGTCAGCGTTCTGCTGCCCTGGACCCTCCCCAGCCCCAAATCCATGTCCTCCTAATTAAAACAAAGAGCGTGTCTCACCTAGGAACACCCATGCTCTGGTTCCCACTCCCACAGAAGCTTCTCTATCCACACCAGACATGAGAAGAGGCATGGGCAGGTCCCCAGTCCCAGTTTGAGGGATGGGTGGGGGGGTGGTGGGCGCCTACAGGGAAGGTGTGAGCTGTGTAGTGGCCAGAATGGGGGTGGTGGCTTTTCCCTTCAAAGGGACATGGGACACTGTTGGCTGGGGGACTGTGGGCCATCAGCCTGTGTGCAGAGCAGGCACACAGAGAGCTCCTGGGGTGCAGGGATGGCTGCTCTTGGCCCTATGGACCGGAATGGCCGGAGGAGCTGGGCAATGTCCTTGCCCCAGGCACCGTGTCCCTGCTCCTGCTGCACTCAAGCTCAGCATCCCTGCTGCACACGGCCATCATCACTTTTATAGGCACTACAGCAGCCATTGCTTTATTCGAATGGAGGCTTCTTACGGTTTAGTATCATTAAATACAGATGCAACTTGTGTTCCTAAAGCCATAATGCCCCTTCCTGTTACTGCCTCACAATTAACTGGGCTATAAAGCTTTCAAACATATTGCAGGCACTAATTCAACTGGATGGTGAAGAAACACGGTTTTATTGGGCAATTACAGTGCTTGGAACATGTTCCAGCCTGCACGGTACCTTCCCAATAGTAACAGGGGCTGCCAGGCCATGTCACTGAGAAGGGTCCAAAGGTGCATCCAAATGGCTGCGTCTCCAGGCTGCAGGGATGGTTTTATTTACATCTTAATAAAAAGCTCTCCAGGAGCGATGAGAGCTCCACGATCTGTGCAAGCTGGGCTGGACCATCCCCTCTGCACCTATGCTCTGCTGCTGCCCAGCCACCCCCACCTTGCTGCTGCTGCTAATCTGCTCCTCCTGCTGCTCCCAGTTCAGCTTCAGGTTCCTGGGCTATGCCCTCTACTCAGCCCACACCCCGTGTTTTGGTCTCTGGAGAGCTGGGTGGAGAATCCCTCCATTCTCCTGCTCCTGCCCCGCTCTGGGGGTGCTCAGGTTCCTGGGCAGGAGGAGCAGTGGGGACACAGCAGCTCTCTGGGTCTTGGTCTCATGTGGGGGGTCCTGTTCCTTCAGCAGGGTCCTGTCCTGGCTCCAGGGTTCACTGGGAAGGGGTGAAGAAAGGTGCTGAGCTGGGGGGCCCTGGGCTGCCAGGGGAGCAGGAGAGCCTGGGAAGCTGCGAGGGGCCCGGGGATCATTGCTCTGATGGCTCACAGGTGGGAGAGGGTCCTTATCTCCTGACTGCCCCAGGGACAGATCCCCAGGGCCTTGGCTCCTGACATGGCAGACACACGGATGACATGACGTGGCATGATATGACAGGCACTGGACACGTGGGCATGTGGGTGGACAGGACGTGAGAGCAGGCACGAGTTTCTTCAACTACACCAAGTGCAGAGCTCTCTCTGGGGAATGTCCTCCCACCCCAGTGTCCCTGCAGGCCCTTGGAAAGGGGAATCTAAACACTGGGAGCAAAATGCCACGTGGGATGGCACTGGGCAGGCACGAGAGGGGCAAAGGCAGGTGGCCATGTCCTTGCAGCCCATTCACCTGCCCTGCTCTGGGGCTGTGCTGAAGCCATGTGCTGGTGACTCTCATCCGCTGGAGCAGTCAGGGGGTGTCAGCTGGAAGCTGATGGGGCAGCTGGGAGACAGGTGACAGCACACAGAGGGGCTGGCTGCTCTTGCTGTACCGTCACAGCTGCTGGTTCCAGTTGCATCCAGAGGAACATCAGGGAGAAGTTGCTTTTTGGTTCTGTGCAAGGTCAAGAAAGACACTGCTCACTTCCTCGGAAATTCCCTGGCTGGCAGAAATGGTTCAAAGCCAAACGGATGGACCTGGGTGTGAGCCCCCACTGTGCTCCCATGGAGACTTTCCTGGAGGAGGTACAACACTGAGAATTCCCTGTGCCATTCAAGGATGAAACCCTCAGTCTGGGGCAGGAAACGAAACCTCCCAGTCACTGATTGACCGCCCTCTGCCCCCGCTGCCTTGGCAAAGAGATTGATCTCTCTTGTCCAGAGCCTTTTCCCACCTCTTCTCTAGAGATGTTTTTTCTGTGGTGCCCAGCTCCCCATGGAATATAAATCCACGCCCACCCTGGTGCTGGCTGTGCATCGAGCTGGCCGTGGCTGCCTTTTGCTGCTGGTGGCCGTGGGTGCTGCAGGCTGTGGGGGACGATCTGTCCGGAGAGTGATCTTCTTCTCCCAGAAAAGGATGCTCTGTGCCACAGAACAGCTTGGGCAAGGAATGGGATGCAGCCTGCTCAGAATTTCCTGGGTAAAGCTGTGCCAAAGGTAGCAAATACTCGACCATTCCCAGGGTGCAGGTGTGGTGCCCTGGTCCCCATCCTCCTGGATGGCATTCGCACCACTGTGCTCTGCCAGCCTGCACAGAATGATGTCTCCTATGAGGATGGCTCAAGGGAAGGAGGAAAGATCTGCTCCCATGTCACCTGTAGTGACCTCTGGTGCCTGGCAATGACTTCGGCCAGTGCAGGGCCCACGGAATAATCCCATCCAGGTGTCCCTCATGCACAGGAGGTGCTTCAGCCTGTTTGCAGTGTGGAGCCTTGGTGACATGAGGGGGGGATGTTCAGCAGGCCTCGAAGGGAAAACGTTCACTGCTGAGGAATGGAAAAGCACCCCCGGTGAGTCTGAGCTGGGGAGGTTCTCCTGGCCTCCCTGGAGGTCACTCACAGCACCAGCACAGGTGGCGTGGCCAGGAGCAGCTGGAGGGCTGGGAGCAAACGCTGGTGCCAGCAGGGCTCGGTGACACACCTGAGCCCAAAGGCAGGCAGGAGGGGGTCTTTGGTTTGGGAATTTCTTTGGAGTTAATGACCACATTCATGAAAGAAATTGGAGTCAGATACTCCCTCTTGAAACTGATACACGGCCCAGACTGGGAGTAAGAGCAGACCATATTCATATTCCTTTTTATTTTTTCCCCATTTTGGAAATGGAGAAGATTTTTTAAGTCTTGAAGGAAAATGTGCTATAATAGCAGATTTTTGTACCCTTGTTTATCCTTGATATGACTGCTGCTTCCATGGTATTACCTTCAAAAAATGACTTCTCATTTATACTTTTCTCTCTGGAGGGGAAGGTCGTATCCCTCACAAATGGGAAAACTAATTAGAGAATTAATTCAGCAGTTCCCTGATAGGTCAGATAGCAGAAATGAATATAGAGGTTAGTGCGTTATTATGACAGTAGTTTTTGCCCCTTTAGTGAGTTATCATGAAAATGTGTTGTGTTAAGAGAAGATGAATTTTATCCCCCAGTGGTGGAGCAGAGGGGCTGTAGCCACTCAGGGAGTCCTTAGCCAGCCTGCACAGCTGGGAGCCCTGGAGAACACCTCCACAAGGGCCCCAAGGGTGGGCAGCGAAGCCTGCTTGAGAAGAGGTGTGGAATCATGGAGTTATGCAATCCTTAAGGCTGGAAAAGCCCTTTGAGATCAACCACTGAGTCCAACCTAAGTCATTGACCTAAGCACCACTGTGTTCACCACTGACCCACGTCCCCAGGTGACACATCCATAGGTCGTGTAAATCCCTCCTGGGATGGGCATTCCACCGCTGCCCTGGGCAGCTGTGCCAGGGCCTGACCACCCTTTCAGTGGAGAAATTGTCCCAATATCCAGTCAAACACAATCTAATCCCTGGCACATCTTGTGGCTGTTCCTCTTTGTCTTGGATTGGAAAGACAGGTGTCTGCCAGGGAAAGCTGGAGCTCCCCTTGGAATGGAGAATGTAAACCCCCTCCCTCTGAATTATTATAATTTTTAAATGAAGGGACTTTCAGGCAAAGATTTGGGAATAGGAATAACAGTTCTTTACTAGGAATATTAAAGATGCAAATGTAGTAGTACGAAAAAAGACAAGCAAACAAAAAAAATCCTAGAAACACTGACAGGGTCAGGATACAACCTGACACTCGGTTGGTCAGGGTGTTGGGAGCAGTCCAAATAAATCCTCCTGCAGTGATGGATGTGGCTCTGTTGGAGCAGAGATGATCCTGCAGAAGGGTCCCGTGGTGGTGAGATGGGTCCGGTCTCCCTCTGGAATGCAGCGCACACAGGCTGTTCTGGTGCTCTGAATNAATATTAAAGATGCAAATGTAGTAGTACGAAAAAAGACAAGCAAACAAAAAAAATCCTAGAAACACTGACAGGGTCAGGATACAACCTGACACTCGGTTGGTCAGGGTGTTGGGAGCAGTCCAAATAAATCCTCCTGCAGTGATGGATGTGGCTCTGTTGGAGCAGAGATGATCCTGCAGAAGGGTCCCGTGGTGGTGAGATGGGTCCGGTCTCCCTCTGGAATGCAGCGCACACAGGCTGTTCTGGTGCTCTGAATCCCAGGTTTTATCCAGGTGGGAATGCTGGGCTCCTCCCCCTGGGCGGAGCCTCTCCCCATGGATGATGTAATGTTCTCAGCCATGCCGTGAGCCTGGATGGCCCATGAACAGCAGAGATCCCCTGAGGGAGGGTGGGTCCTGGAAGGGATAGAGAACTCTGCTAAACCCACCTGGTCTGAACAGCTGCCCACTAACAGAAAGACACCTGCCCCCTCCCCCCTCAGAGCTATGAGATAAAGAAAAAAACCCTCTTCAACCGGTTGCTGAGCCCCTTTCCCAGCTCCCTCAGCCTCTCCTGGGGCTCCAGCCCCTTCCCCAATTCTGTTCTGGTCTCTGGACACAAAAGCAACATGAACGAGTGGATATTTCCTTCTCCCAAACTTTTGCAAAGGCTGCAGCTGATACACAGAGAAGGAAAAGGAAAGCCCCACATCACCAGCCATGAGCCTACTTGAGATCTCTTCAAACATCTGCTGGGTTTAGGCACATCCCAGGCAAGGCTCCACCAAACAGCAGCTCTGGACGCTGTCTCCCACAGCTCTGCATCCCGAAGGACGCACTGGCACCTCATTTCTAGCCTATAAATTCTCTTTCCTTGAATGTGCCTGCCTGGCTGAAAAGGCTCGTGGAGCTGGTGTGCTGTTCAGAGGATCATTAATGGTTTTGGGCTGCCTGTGATCCTCCAGCTGAAAGCCCAGTGTTGGTGAGTCCCCACACAGCCCTGAGCCCAAGGGACAGGAGCAGGAGCAACTTCCTGTGACAGCATCCTACGGGTGGGCAGGCAAGAAGTCCCTCCATGGAGCTGGAGCCTGGTGGGGCCAGCAAAGGACACCGGTGTTGTAGCTATTTACTGCTTGCAAATGAGCCACAGCCTTGGAAATGTTCACAGCAATGACTCCAAGTAACAAATTCTTTCGAGAAAGCAACAATCTGCTCATGGCTAATTTGAGAACAGAAAGAGAGGAGAGCTGGGGCATGTGATGAATTATTCACAGGGTGCTGAGGGGGTGCAGGAGGCCTGTGGTGCAGGGGGGTGATGCATCCGTGGCTTGGGCTTTGCAGCTCCAGGTGGGGTGTAGCCTGAACTGCCCCCAGGTCTGGAAGCAAATTCCTGTCCTTGCTCTTGACACGAGGAGAAGGAAGTGAAATACTGGGCTGGCAAAGGCAGGTTGAGGCCGTGAGGTGCCTGTGCGTGTGCGCACAGATGACTGCAGTCAGCAGGGAGCTTACACCGGGGGGAGAGTGGATAATGTGCTTTAGGTCCTCCTGAAGTGGGAAAAACCCTGTCCCCAGCCCAGGAGTGGCTGAACAACCACCTGGGAGAGCAGGCTGTGCCGCAGATGGGTCTGCCGTGGTCTCAGGTCTTGGCACTGCTGGGGGTGCATCCATGACCTGCCTGGCCAGGATGATTGTGAGCATGGAATTGTCTGAAGGCAGCTCCAGCACTACGTGAGAGAGGAGGAGTGAGAAAGGAGGACAGTGCAGGAGGACACAACCGGGACTGAGAGTCGACAGGGATGCTGGAGGCTGAGGTGAAGCTGGGCTGGAGGCAAGGAAGGGGTGGGGGGAAGGTGTGGGGGCGCTGGAGGGGCCAAGGTTTCTTGACCTGTTCAGTAAACCTGGCCCTGGGACCCTGCCACAGGCAGCAGCCTGTTCCAATGGACACTTTTATTGTGGGACTGGGCACAACAATCGTCCAGAACACCCCACAGAGGGGTCACCAACAGGGCTAGAGGCTTCTGGATCATCATGGTCCTGCCTGGCTGGGAAACTGTCCTAGAGCTGGAGCTGTGCAGATCAGCTGCTTCCCAGGGGTCCTGAAAGGCTCAGGATCTCCTCACACTGGAAATCAGCAGGAGCAAATATAACCTTGGGCACTGAGCAGACTGGGAATTTAGACATCACCAGTACCTGTCTGGCCAGTGCTGCGGGGGCTTAGTGCTCAGTCAGCTCTGATAACAAACATTTTTGGACAGAAGTGACAAAAAAATTTAATCCTTAAGCTACAGGTAGTCCAGGTGGAGCAATAAGGTGTCATTTTCTCATTTAACAAGTTTTTAAAGAGTCTGCACGGCTCCTGCGGGTGAGATGGAATGGGAAAGAGGGTGATCACTCCCCAGCTCTGTGCTCTGAGCACGCCCCTCCCACCAATGGCACCTCTGTCCTCCAGCCCCTGGGCGCTGGATTTGGCTGTTCCGTCTTTCTGCAGGGCGGTGCCATGAGGAGGCACTTTCCTTGCCGCAGGGCTCAGGAATGGGGGCCTCCATTAACCTGCTCGGTGCCCGTGGGAGGAGACGCTGGCCCTGCCTGACCCCGCTGCTTGTCACGGCTTTGTCATTTAATTTGAATGTATTGATGTGTTTGTCACAGTCCAGGATCAATCGCTGCGGTGATGGGGATCCAGAGCTCGGGAGGTGCTGCTGACCCGCTCCTCCTGCTCCTCCTGCTCCCCCTGGCCAGCCTGGAGCAAACCTCAGAGCCTGTGGAAGGCTGTCAGGAGACTGGGGACTGCCACCCACATGGCCAGGCTGTGTCTCTGGGAGGGCTTGGGTGACCATGTCCTCTGCAGGCAGCCGAGTGGTGACTAATTAATAAGTGACGCCTGCAGGCAGAGCTCTGCAATGTCTAAAAGCACTTCTGTATCTCGGCAGTGTTTTCTGAGCGATGGAGGGAGCAGTGAGGAGCATTAGGGTAGGGAGGGCTCCATGAAATGGACCTTCCCAGGACAGGAGCAGCCCTGCTGCGGGATGGACATCCCCCATCAGAGGGCAGGGAGTGCCCCCGTGAGCTCGGGACCCTCCAGGAGGGTGGGAGGCATGGTCCTGCTGCAGGGCCGAAGGGACCTCCTGCTGCAGGTTTGCTGGCAGGGCGGGCAGGCCCTGGCACAGGCTGCCCAGAGCAGCTGTGGCTGCCCCTTTCCCGGAGGGTGTCCCAGGCCAGCCTGGACGGGGCTGGGAGCAACCTGGGACAGTGGAATGTGTCGCTGCCATGGCAGGGAGGACAGAGTAGGCCTTTAAAGGTCCCTTCCAACCCATAACACTCTGGCTCTGTGAGAGCTGCTGGGCTCGGCTGTGAGGAGTAACGCAGAAGGATCTGCCAGGGGCTGCTCCCTTGTGCCACGTGGCTTTGTCATCGTTTGCTTGGAGCCTCTGCTCCCCAAACCTCCAGCTGGATGGAGCCTGTGCCCCAAACCCCAGTGTCAGCCTGGCCCAGCAGCAGGCTGGGTGTGCCCATGGCGCTCAGAGCCCGTCTGGCCTCAGTCTCTCCGCAGGGGCTGTACACGAGGGGTCGGTGTGTTGGCGGCTGGTCACCACACCCCTGAGAGCCCTGTCCTGCTGCATCCCCTCACCTCCAGGGTGAAGGGGACGCGGCCAGGTGCTGCAGGAGAAGGTGCAGTGCCAGGGGCTGCATGTGAGGGATAATTCTGGTGTCTGAGAGCTGGAGACTGGCTTCCTCCCAAGGTACCAGGCAGAGTCCCTGCCAGACCCGCTGCTGTGCCCAGCAGCACGTGCATAATCTTGTTACCAGTGTAGATTTACAGGATCTGCTTCTGTCTCACTAAATTCCGAGACTAAAGTGTCTTCAGGTACTGAGAGGCCCGCAGGCACCTTCTGCAAGAAGAGGTTGCCTCTCCCCACGGGAGCTGCTGCTTTCCAGATTCACTGGGTGTCCTTGGATTTTGAGGCAGGGAGAACAGATGCTGTGAGTCGCTCTTTTCTAGATCATTTATCACATCACCGGGCCCCTCTGGCCTGTGCCTTCTCCAAGAAGCACTCACAGGCTGTCTGACCTCTCTTCACAGCTGAGCTGCTCCAGGCCCCAGGCTCTGCCTGACATTCTCCAGGAGCAGTTCAGCTCTGCCACTTTCTTCTAGTGGCTCCATTTTCCTGGTTTAAACCACATCATCAGCACAAACCGAGATTTCAAACATCTGCATTTCTCTCAGAGCACGGAGGGGCATCACACGCAGATTCCTTCATGGCAGGTGCTTTTGCACCCCTGTTTTTTGGGTAGGGTTGTCTCGAGGCCATGCACCCCTTCCCCCCCATCAGGGCAGGGTCATGCTCAGTTTGCATGGCTGGAACATCCCAGGGAAGCCCGAGCTCCTTGGAGCAGCACACCTGCGCAGGACACCTGGAGACGCTGCTGCCTGTGGGCAGCACCAGGTCTGTCACAGGGTGATGCTGCTGGGAGGAGCAGAGAGGTTTGTGGATGCTGCTGGAGGTGCTCTCCGCAGGGAGGCGGGGACCAGCCTCCCACCTTTGCTGGGAAAGCTGGGCCCGTGGAGAGCAGGGACACCCGGGGCACATCAGCGCTGCTCCCTGAAGGAGGCTGCAGCAGAGGGGATTTGCTGAGTGCTCAGTTTGCTGTGGGAGGTAAGGCTACTGGGAGCTAAAAATACAGGAAGTGCTCTGATAGCCGAGCTTTCTGCCAATATTTGATGAGTGCATTTGACTCCCTGTGAACAGAGACCACCAGTGTGCTGCGTCTGTAATGGAGAGATTGTTTTCCAGGTTGTCAGGGGAATTCTGGTTGTTGTCTCCATCTGGAGCTGTTTTCAGTCTGGAGCCCATGGCCTCAGCTCTCATCTGTTTTGGTCTTGACCCAGCCTGGAGCTGACCCAGCAGATGGGAAGTTCCAACCACAAGAGAGGGAAGCTTGCTGTGCCCTCCTGGCCAGGAGCTGGGGTGCAGCAATTCCTGATGGACTATTCTAGTGCTCTGCCTGGTGACCGGGACACCTATTGCTGTGCCTTTGCTGTGATGTAAGGCCAGGCTGGTCCAGAAGGGAGTCCAGGACAGGGCAAGACACGCAGAGTATGTGGACAGGGGTTTGTGTGCCATTGTGCGCCATTATGAGACCCCTTAGGTCTGTTCTAGTCCTTGCTAAATCTTTGCTCAAATGATCCTTCTCCAGCATCATCCTGGCTGTGAGGAGAGCTGCTCCCAGAGCTACAAATCCTGCTGCCCCTCACCTCTCTCAGGCTGTTTCTCCTGCCCTCCTGTTAGTCCAGCTGGTGTCTCATGTGAGAGCCTTCAGCACAGAGGGCTGGGCTGGTCCCACAGGTCCTGCTGCTCTCAGGCTCCCCAGACCTCCCCCTGATGGATCCCTGACTCAGGCTCTCACCCTGGGATGCAGCCTGGCTCCAGAGGGGGTTTTCATTGATGCCACATCCAGAGATGGCAGCATTAAGCTTTGCTGTCCTATGACAAATTAATTTAATTGATTGAGGTTTCTGCTGATGCTGGGGTGCAGCAAGCTCTGAAGGCATGGCCCCACCTGCAGATGCTCTGAGTGCAGGGGCGGCCCATCCCTGGGGAGACTTTGGGGTGACAAGTCCTCTGCTCACTGCAGAGTGCCCAGGAGGCTGCCCATCTGCTTGCTGGTAGGCTTGAGTGCACCTGTACAAGATGCCTTATTTTCTTGGAGAAAAATGCAATTATGAATGGGACTTTGGCCTCTAAGCTGTGATGAACAGTAATTTCTTTAAGGGATGTGGGAGTTTCCCCAAGGAGCTTGTCCTGGAGGAGTGGGTGAGGCTTTTCTGGGCAAGAATCTTGTAAGCAAAGTGTTCCCAGCAGGGGAGTAGAAACAAGTGACACACAAGTTCAAGTGAGGATCCCTGTGGCTTCCTGGCCTCCAGCAAGTCACAGCCTGCAGCATTTCACCCACTCAGGCCTCCTACAGAGTCGTGTCACTTGCTTTCAGGGCAAGCATCCCCAGGACAGCATCTCTCCCCAGGAGAGGTGGAGACCTGAGGAGGATCCTGCTTCCCTTTCCCACTCACTGGGACATTTCCCCGCCGGTTAAAGCTCCTTGCAGCACCACGTGCCTCCTCCACAGGAAGGTGTTGGTGTGGGATGACTGAACCAGCCTGCAGACTTTCTGTTTATCAAGACAGACACGCGGAGCTCTTTCCAGCCCCCCCTTTCCCACCCCTCTCACCCCCGAATGCCACGGCTCTGCACAGCCAGGCTGGGCTGGGCACACACAGGGGTGACACCACTGCCCTCCTCCCTCTGTCCCAGCCCATGCACTCACAAGGAATCACAGAGCCCATGTCCAGCCCTTCAGGACTCCTTGATGAAGCACTGGCCTGTAACACCACACATGGGACAGGGTTCAGTCTCCGGGGAGATCCCAGCCCGTCCCCAGCTCTGCTGAGAGCTCCAGCAGATTTATCCATCTCTCCGTGCTTTGTGTCAGCCACAGATTTTCTATGAATGAGTTTTTAATATGTCTGTTTGAATCACTGATGAAAATATTGACTAGTCTGAGCCTCCTGCTCCAAAACATTAAGAGAAGCACAGTTTTAATGGCAGTTCCTCATTAGGGGCTGCAGCCTGGGCTCTTCCCTGGTTCCCTGTTCCACGTGTGTCTCCCAGGTGCAGCCAAGTGCTCATTTCTAATCAGCCATGCAGCTCCGAGTCAGGCACATTCCACAGGCTGCAGCACTTCACATCTGTTCAGCCACTTCCAGCAGCCACATGTGCAATCTCCTCTGGGAGTGAAATGAAGGCTGACAAGACCTCTCCTCCATAAAAAAAAAAAAAATTGATTGGCATAAATCTTCCGACTTCCCTTCAGCTGCCTCCTGGATCCCTTTCCCTTGTCTCAGCTCGTGCCTGGTGCTCAGGAGGAGCCTCACCCACGCTGCTGTCTCCCTTGGGATGCTCCAGCTTCCCCAGTGGTCTGAGGCACCGGGGATGCTCCGGCAGAGCCCTCTCCAGGTCTGCCCGTGCTGTCACCAGTCCCACTCAGTGCTGTTTAACACTGCCTCGATCTTAAAAGTGCTGCTGAATTTTCAGCATCCTCTCGTGGTACGGACACCAAGGCAGCCCAGGAACACCTATTGCATTTCTGCCCTAGCAAGAGTTTGGCCATCTCTATAAACAAAACCTCTGCACTAATTTCTTTTTTTGTTGTTGTTGAGAGCATTTCAATTTCTTCCTTACCGCCATTCATTCCCTAGGTCACGCCTTTTTAACTGATGAATGTAGCTTCTCATATGAATTTTCTGTACTTCGTAACTTCTAATTCACAATCAATTGTTATTTATTTCTCCCTACACTCCGTTTTATTATATATTGCTTTTTTTTCCTTGATTTCTAGTATCTGCCTCCACTTCATCTCTGAGGAGGATGGGCATCTGGCCAAAAATGTCCTCTTACTTGATTATGGAATTATGGCTCTTGCCCTCAAAGAAAAATTCCCTGTTTTCACTCCCACTTTTCTAATCAGTGTCGTGTCCTTTCCGATTTGTTTTGCTCTCAGTTCACCTACCTGCTGGGGCTGTTCTCCTGTCACACCCGGTGAGGCACTGCTGGTGGTGGGTCCCTCTGTCTGCCGTGCCACTGGGGAGGAGTGTAATTCTATCTGCTTCTCCAGAGTCCCTCCTGGCTCCCATTCCAGTAATTCTACAAATAAAATAATTACAGGAGTCCTTGAGCCACTCTCACTCTGGTAATTACTTTCCCTCCCACCCTGCAGCTCAACACCTCCCAGCCAGGGTAACCACTCCGGAGGTGAATTTCCATCCACTACAGGTCCGAACCCCTGCCTGTTCCAGCCTTTGGGTGTCTTTGCCTGCCTCTCACAGGACTGGTTCTCTCAGGGTGACCAAACAAAAGCCCCCTCGGGACTGATTTGAAGGGACAAAGGCATGTCCCTGTCCCGGTGCATGGGGGAGGCGCTGCCTGCCTCCATCACCTGAGCACTTCTGGGGCACCTTCAGTGAGAGCCCCAGCTCCTGGAGAGCCGCAGCCTCAAAAGAGAACAGGGCAAATTGAAATTAATAATTTATGAGTGACAGTAACAATTTCTACCATTCGAGGAAGCAAAGAAAATTGCTCCATAAACATTTTTCTTTTCAATTTCCCACCAGTTACTTGAAATTTGATTTCCATCTAGTTTGTTTCATCAAACCTCCCCAAAGTGATTTAAAAGGTGTCGCTGGCAATTACCCGTCTGTAGAAGGAAAGAAACGGCAGTGGGGCAGCTCCAATTCACCAGCCCAAAAGGAGCAGGGAGGAGGAGGAGGGTTGGGGTCAGCGGCAGAGAAACAATCAGCCAGCACCAGAAATCTCTTTTCGGCCCTTTGGGCAGCACAGCCTGGGCCCCGCTCAGCTGCAGGACAGCCTTGGGCTGGCAGGGGCAGCACGGCTCCTCCCTGGGTCAGTGAGGAGGGGCAGGGACTGCGGGCAGCAGCAGGAGACCCTCTGCCACAGCCTGCACACGGCCCTCGCTCCCCCCTGCTGGAACCTCAGCGCCCCTGAGCGCCCCTTCCAGCCCTGCGGGCTGGGGCTGGTTCCCACCGTGTGCTCCTCTTCCACCTTCGCTGCAGTCGGGGCGCTCTGGGCTTGGCATGGGCTCGGCCAAGGGGTTCCTCCTGCAGAGGGCAGAGGGCGGGCGGAGCTGCCTTGTCTTGCGCACTTTGTGACACTGACTTGGCTGTCTCAGCTGTTTTCTACTTTGGGCTCTGCTCCTGTCCCTCTCCCGGGGATATCCTGCACCTTTTCGCAGCAGCAGAGCCCAGTCTCTTCTGCAGGACCATTTTCTTCTGATGTTAAAGCACGAGCAGTTGTCCCCCCTTTCTTTCACAGTTATTCTCTCGCATGGGATCAGGCCTCCGAGCGTCCTGAGCCGTTCAAGCCTGCCACGGTCCTGGGACGGGGCAAAACTGCTGTGAGTGTCCCAGCAAGAGCAATCCCTCCTGGCTCGGGTTTGCTCCAAGAGCTGGATCTCTCCAGGCGGCTCCAGAGCCGGGAGCTGCTGGTGGGGCTGGGCTGGCTCGCCTTCACTCCTCCCAGCAGTGGGGATATTCACCTGCAGATCGGAGACAGGGGTTCCTGTGCAGCTGGAGCTCCCCAGGGTGCTCAGCTAGGAGGCCACTGGAGCCCTTTGCTGGGGTCTCCACGTCTGCCCTATCAGCATTGCCACTGATTTAAAGAACACACACCGAGAGTGGGAAAATGAAATCTGGAAGCCATGGATTCACGGGGCTGCAAGGCTGGTGATGACTTAACATCCACGGCTTGCAGTGAATCCCTGCATGCCCTCCAACATCCCTGGGCACAGGGGCATTGATGCCAGGAGTCAAGGAAGGTGAGGAGAGGCAGCTGCTCACCCTAAAGCCGCACCAAACCTTCCCTGTCCGCCTGATAATTGAGGAGGACAAGTGTTGAGTAGGCAGCAGCCCCGATGGGCATAATTCAAGCCTGGAAGTGTTTACAGTGTCAGCTCTTTGAGCATAATAGGGAATTACACGAATAGGCTGGCTGAGTCCTTAAAGTAATGGCTTTGTTGAAAGCAGTTAGGATCAGGCGCGGCTCGTCAGTGCCACAGCAGCCTCCTGCCCATGGCGCGCACAGCCGCGCTGTCCGGTGCCTTTCTGGCCAAGTGACACAGTTTTGTCCCTTCTGGAGTAAATAGCAATAAATGAATACAGAGATTAAGAGCAATTCCCAGCACCTGCTGTGTGGGAGCACTCTGAGTGTCTAAAGCCATGCCCCCACTCTGGCAATGAGCTCTTCTCATGCGAAAGATTTTGCATTTAAATGAAGACCCAGGGTGGTGATAAGTGCTCTGAGTGTGAATCCATTATCCCGAGGGATGCGTGCAGGAGGGTGGGAGGGGACCTGTGACTGCACCGAGGAGAGAGGCAGCAGGGGCTGCACATGTGGTGCGGTGCCCGCGCTGTGCCCCTGCCCAGGGGAGAGCCCGGCACACATCAGAGGCGATCCCACACCCACGAAGGGCAGGTGTCCCCCTGGAGAAGGGGATGCCCGGTGGGATGTGTGGGACTCATGCCAGGGGGCCACACGGGACCTGATTTTGCAGGGATCAGACCCTCCTGGCTGGGCAGTCAGACCCGGTGATAGGGGAACTTCTCTTTAGGATATTCTATCCCCCCAGGTTTCCCCGTGACACCCAGCGTGGTACCGCAGGTCGCAGAACACAACGCAACACCAGTGTCACATCCTCTCGCCAGAAGTGCTAAAGAGGTTTCCATGGAGATCCTATTTTTAGCATTTCACCCAGCTGCAGAGCTCTGAGGACTCATAGCATGCTCTGGAAGTTAATTAGATGTTTCTTGCAAAGTTTGACTAAAATTGGTCAACTTGTCATGGAGATCCAGGTTAGGAGCATTACTCAGATTTGGATTTGCTCTTTGAATAGTAGTTTTTGGAGCAGATTAATTTATCTTAAGTAGAAAAGCTTTTCACATCTTCCATGGGACAGCCCAGGCCAAGACAGGAGTAATTAGGCACGGCTGCTAATGAAGTTTTTAGTCAAGGGTTTGAAGCGCACCTTTTGGTGGCAAGTTTAAGTGTAGAGGTCACAGGTGTGACAATCTGATTTGCTTTTTATATCTTTTGCTGAAGGATTGGGAGGTGCAGACAGAGCTGAGCTCCCCTGCCACGGCACAGCCTGGTGCTGATCACCTGGTGCTCCCCGCTCTGTGTTCCCTCTTGCTGTGTGGTCAGGGAGATGGACAGGGTGGGAGTGGGAGAGACCAGGAAGGGAACGAGGTGTTGGGGAAGGCAGAGCTTTGCTGCAGAGGTGAGGAATCCCGCTTGGGTCTCTTGGCCATGGTTAGGCTGGTGAAGACCACGGTCTGTGGATTAAGGAGATGGGTGCGATGCTGGTGTTTCCAAGGAAAGGGGACAGTGTGGAGCTGGTCTGTGCAGGGAGTGAGGCAGAGCTCTCTCTCGGTGCTGCGGGGGGGGCTGACCCGTGGCAGGGGGTGCAGGAAGGTGTGGGAGGGTCAGTCCAGGCTGGACACCACGCACTCTTGGGAACAGGCATTTCAGGGTGTCACCCATCCTGCGGCTGCAGGTCCAGGGGACAGCTCAGTGCCAGCGTCTCTGCCTCCCTGGGAGCAGTGCCCAGCTCCCCGGGCAGCCCTGGCCATGGTGACCATCCCCTCCTGCTGTCCCCAGCCGGGCCACCCCTTGGCCCCCAGACCTGCGTGTGCTCTGACCCAGCAGTTCTGCCCTGTGTTTGCTCTGTGCCGTCGTCCTGTCCCCCAGGCCGTGCCGGCTGAGCCTGGGGGTGTCCCCCGCCCCTTGGGGACAGGCTGGGGGTGGTGGCAGTGGTGGAGGTGGTGTAGAGCCCCGCTCTGCTGCCCCCATCCTTAAACACAAAACCGCCTGAGTGAAGCGCACCACGATGTCAGCACTGGGGCCCACACCAGCCATGGCCACCACAAAAGGGGGCTCGTGGGACCGAGCTGATGCCTCGGGCTGCAAATGTTCACCCAAAGCAGAGGAAGCCCTGACAATTTGCTGCATTTTTCCCATGTTTGATGGGAGACAACAGCCTTTGTGGCAGATAGTTAATACGAATCAGTGCCCACTTGCGGGACTTCTCTTTGTTCCTTGGAGGGCTGTGGGTTGGAGTTCAAAGTCTTCCTCCCACCCGCTCACCACACCTGATCCCAGCAGAGCCTCTGCCAGCTCTCACAGGGCTGTGTTTGGGTTGCTGCTCTCGTGTTTCAGAGAAGCCAGAGCCTTGAAAAATTCATGTGGAGTGCTAGAAGGAAAAAAACCCAAACTTAATTTGGGTTTTCATGACACACAAGCCCTCTATTAGGCCTTGTAAACTTTTTCTGACATTACCACTTCATGAAAACTTTGATTTCAGCTGTTGACTAAATCTTTAATCTCCCTCTACCTGCTAGGTCTGTCTCCTTTTCTTACTTAAAAAACTTCTTGGATTTTTCTTCAACAGCATCTTTCAAATGTCAGCAGTTACCAGACTAACACGGAATGCTAAGGCCTTGGCAAACAGTCTTTTAAAGAGCTGGGGCATATAAATTCAAAGGCATGATATAATCTAGGAGGAATCCATCAGCCAGGGGAGCCTCTTGCATGGAGTGTATTGAGAACTAAGCACAATATGAACAGAAGGAAAATTGCTTTTTCCCTTTTGAATTTTTATTCACTTAGCAGCAATATTTACTAGTAGCAGGCAGAACCCATTTTTCATTTTCTGGGGAGATGCGAGAATTCCAGTGCCACTCATCTTGTCACCAGATTAAATCTGTCAACTTGCTGCCAGGTCACTGTGATATTAATGATACAATTGTAATCCCTTTCTTCCGGGAGGCCTGTGGATGGAGAAGTAACACACTTGACCATTGTTCACATGTTGTAATAGAAGGAAAAATAGCACTTCTGAAATCCCGGGAAATTGCAGCTCCCTCTGTCATTGATTTCCTTTGTGCTCACAGAGCCGGGCTGCAACCAGCTCTGGCAGCCCAGCCTGCGAGGCCTGGCAGTCACCAGCCTCGCTTGGTAATTAGTCACCTGCCTCATTTGGTAATTAGTCACCTGCCTCATTTGGTAATTAGTCAGCAGCCTCATTTGGTAATCAGTCAGCAGCCGGGAGCCGGTGCTCTCTGCTTGGCCTGGCGCTCCCGCAGCTCGGCGATGCCCTTCATTCCAACGGGCCGGGATGTGCCGGGATGGGCTGGGATGAGCTGGAATGGATCAGGATGGGCTGGGCCAGGGTGGACCGGGATGGACCGGGATGGGATGTGCCGGGATGGGATGTGCCGGGATGGGACGTGCTGGGACGTGCTGGGATGGATCGGGATGGGATGTGCCGGGATGGACGCAGTGCCTGCGCCGGCCTCGCATCTCTCCCCCGGCCCGGGGCGGCGTCGCCTCCTCCTCGTGCTGCTGTGGGCATGAGCAGCCGCCACTTCGCATCCAGAGGGACAAACTCCCAGCGCACAGCGAAGGAAAAGCCCCGGTACCAAGCGCAGGACACAGCTGCTGTCACCCCCTCTGCTGCTGTGACCTTGTTTAGCAAGGACTTCACTGTGCTTGGAGAAGGGTCTGGGACCTGGGAGGGCAATCTTCACTGGGTCTGGGATGCCTGGTCTGGCGGATAGTGTCCCTCCCTCCCCATTCCAGGGGACTGGAATGAGATGAGATTTAGGGCCCCTTCCAACCCAAACCATTCCATGATTCTGTGATGACCCAGGGGAAGGTGTCTTGCAACAGAAAATTCTTACTCTCTTTAGAGTGGGGATTCCTCAGCATTTCAGGTAGAAAATTCCTCTCCCTCGAAGCTCCCAGAGATACATGCTGAGGTCCATCTGGAGAAAGCTGGGACATCCTCACAAGGTTTGGAAGAGCAGCTCGTTCCTCGGGACAGTTATGGATAAACATAACCCCAACAAACNCGGGCCAGGGTGGACTGGGATGGACTGAGACGGACTGGGATGGACCGGGATGGGGTGGGATGGACCGGGATGTGCCAGGATGGGCTGGGANGATTCTGTGATGACCCAGGGGAAGGTGTCTTGCAACAGAAAATTCTTACTCTCTTTAGAGTGGGGATTCCTCAGCATTTCAGGTAGAAAATTCCTCTCCCTCGAAGCTCCCAGAGATACATGCTGAGGTCCATCTGGAGAAAGCTGGGACATCCTCACAAGGTTTGGAAGAGCAGCTCGTTCCTCGGGACAGTTATGGATAAACATAACCCCAACAAACCTGAACCCTTTCCAAACGCTGCACACAGCTCAGAACTTCCCTGCTCCCTAAAGCTTTGGGTTATCCAAAACCTGGATGTGGGGGTGTGTTTAGGAAATGGGCCTTCTGTGGAAAAAGCTGAACTCCCAGTGATGGGTTTGACTTTGAACTTCCCTGGTGAGGGACTGTCTGGGCTGTCTGTTATTAATCCTGGGCAGAGGTGTCCCCCGTGCTGGCCTGACTGACCAGGCTCGCGGCAGTGCCTTGCCCCCATCACGTCCTGACTGCCCCCAGTGGGATGGGAGCAGCCCCGCAGTGAAGTGGCCTTGGAGCCCTGCTGGAGCATCTACCCCAGGCTGCAACCGCCTCCCCGGGCAGGATGGGGGGACTCAGGGAGGCTTCCTGGGATTAGACCATGTCTGTGCCCTTCCCGCTCACCGTCTCCTAATTAGCATTCTTTTGGCACACTTAATTAGCACATTCCCGCCTTTAAGTTATGGGCTGCTTTCCTATATTTACACCCTCCTAAAACATCAAGGGAGAGGTCTATAAATTACGTCTCATGAAAAACATTAATTGTGTGAACTCCTTCTGGCAGTTGTAATGCTCAGCTTGTCCCGCGCTCCACCTGCAAACACACACAGAGGGGGGATTTACACCTGTGCTGCCTCTGCTCCCACATGGGACTGTTCCCTCCTGCACACACCTGCACACACCTGCACACACCTGCACACACCTGCACACAGGTATCCAGCCCCCCCGAGCCAGGGCTGCCCACACCAGCCCTGCACACATGGAGCAGCACCCTGTGGTCCTGTGAGGAGTTTGCCCGACATCTCCTGACCATCCTGGTGGGGTGGGAGGCTGCAGGGGGTGCAGCTGCCCGAGAATGTCCCAGCACAGCGCTGGTGTGTGCAGAGCCTGGTTTATTGAGCATGAGGGCCCCATCTCAGCCAGCCAGGACTTGCTGTCTCTTGCAACCTCTGTGTTACAGGAGAGAATTTCCTGCCGAAGGGAGTGCTGGCAAATTTTCCCTCCCTCCTGCGAGCCTGGCAGCATGGAAGGTGAGCACCAGCCTGTCACCAGGGCCTTGGCACAGGCAGAAGGGAGTTTGAGCACCGTGGCACCACGATCCTGCACCCCTGGGACTTGCTGAGATCCCTTCAGAAGTAAAGGTAGGAGGAGCATCCCCATGAGGAGGCTCAGTGCAGGGGTGCCAGCTGTCCTCAGAGCCCTGTCAGGAGAGCCGTGCCCCTCTGCATGCGGGATTGGACTGCAGCCTCCATGCCAATATTCCTACCCTCTGTACCTAATCTTTCAGATAGTGCGACTGAGCCTCCTGCTCTCCAGGCTGAGAAAGGAAAATAGAAGAATGCCAGTGGTTCGGGAATAACAGTGTGTGGAGATCAGAAAATCAACATCTAGAAAAGGAAAAATGTTTGGGGACAGATCTCAGTTAGAGAGGAATCCTAGAAAACAGGTGCAGGAAGTGATAGGCATGAGCCCACGTTTGGGTTTGTTTGTTTGGTGCTGCAGTGAGTTTTGTGTGCCTGAGTCTTTTGAGCTCCTCTGCAAAGCCCAGCCCAGCAGAAGCCTCCACCAGCTGCAGTAAGGGATGTGCTGCTGAGATCGTTGGGTTGGAATATTCCTGGATCATGGATTGCACAGCTTCAGTCTCCCCTGAGCAAGACAGGGGGTTTATCTGAACTCCAGTGGTGAGTTCCTGCTTTCCCAGCTTGTTCTTGTGGGTACCTACTGCTGGCCATCCAGTGCCTCAAGGAAGCCTCCCAGAAAGACGGAGACACTGATTACAAGGATCTGGAGTGACAGAGCAAGGCTGAACGGCTTCTAAATGAAAGAGGGGAGGCTGAGATCAGACACTGCCATCCTGATTGCCTGGATGTCTGTGGGGAGCCAGGGTTTCTGTTTTAGCTTTTATTTGAAGGACAGCAGCTTCTCTTCAGCCAAACACTTGGGCATGGTGCAGCGTCAGAGCCAAGGAGAGAAAGCTCTGTCCTGGCACGGACAGTGCTGTGACACCAGCTCACCCTGATGGTTTCGGTGTTCTGGTCATGTTCTGCTGCTGCCTATAGAATTTATCAGCAGCACAGTCATCTCAAAACCCCCCGCCTGTGGGGATTCTGCTGAATCTGCTGCCCATGTGAGACCTTTTCCTTCCACATCAGTCCTTCAAACCATTCCAAAATTCAGCCAAGTCAAGGTCCACAGCTTTCCCTGAGCAAGGGAAGAGGAGATGTTTACTGAAGAGATTTTTCAGTGGATCAGATGGGCTGGATTTTCCTGTGGTCTCCAGGACCTGGATGCCCAACGGCTCAGGATGGCAGAAATGTCTGCAGCTGTTCAAGAGCCTGGTCAAAGAACCAGGTCCTGTAGGCAATAGGGAGTCTGAGACATCCTGCCCCAGGTCTGGGAGGTGAACAAATCTCACTTCTCAGCTCTGTGTCTCTTTGCAGGCTCTCAGTGGTTACCCCTGAACCCAGCCAAGACACGTGGGCTGAGCCACTGCTCGTGGTGCTGCCTCACTGTCCTTTCCCCGCCAGGGCTCACCTTTCTCTCTGCCCTGGAGCTCTGCTGGGTGAGTCACACCTCACATGTGTCCACGGGTGCAAAGGAGAAAAGCTTTATATATGTACATAAAAGTTTATAGATCTATCTATATCTATATCCCGGCATATATATTCATACATAAATATGCATATCCCTGCATGCAGGGAATGGGTATGCAGGGCTGTGGGTGACACCTTCCAGGTGCTCCACTAGTCTTTGTGTCACCAGAGAACCAAGCAAAGCAAAGAAGGTTTTTAGTTTGGTGACTCATTTCAGGAGGAGCTGATCACTGGATTCCAGAATGGTTGGGTTGGAAGGGACTTTAAATCCCACCCAGTGCCACCCCTGCCATGGCAGGGACACCTCCCACTGTCCCAGGCTGCTCCAGCCCCAGTGTCCAGCCTCGCCTTGGGCACTGCCAGGGATCCAGGGGCAGCCACAGCTGCTCTGGGCACCCTGTGCCAGGGCCTGCCCGCCCTCCCTGGGAACAATTCCCTCCTAATGTGTCATCTAAATCTGCCCTTTGCTAGTTTGAAGCTCCCTCAGGAAAAAGCTGTCCTTGCTGCCCCCAGACAGCTCCCTCCCTGCAGCCTGGCAGGGACCTTTCCTGGCTGAGAGGTTGGAAAAGGGGTGTCTGCGGCACAGGGAGGACAAGGTCTGGTTGGTGTCGTGGGACCCCCTTTTAAAGCACCTGATCCTGATGTTTCTGACTTGTTTGTAAGTCTGAAGCCCTCACGTCCCTCTCTGCAGCCCCCGCATTCTATTCTCCACAGTGCCTGTGTCCCCGCCAGCCTTGCCCCAGTCCCCAGTGCCTCGGACCCCCTGTGCTTGGTAGGTGGAGATGGGCATGGTGGGCCTGAGCTCTGCCTGGCTTCTCCTTCCTGCCCTCTTGGGCTCTGCTACATTGCCCTGTCCATGCCCAGCCTTTTTCCCTCTCTCTTTCCCCCTGCTGTGGTCTCTTGTATTTCCCTCTTTCACCCTCCCTTCCCATCCTTCTCCCAGTCCGTGCTCAAGTTTGCTCATAGCCAGCGTGCTTGTTTTGGGGGAAAAACAACCTTGCCAAGAGCAGCACTTTGCTGTCCCCTGGATAGCAGTTCTTTATTTGGCAGCCTGGCAGACCCCAGTTAATACAGCCACAAATAAAAACGTGCCCATCAGGACATATATTAGGAGAGAACTGGGTAAATCCTCGGTGGGTGGAAGCCGATGGAGCATCACTCACTTCCAGGGGGCTCCCCTGATTTACACCCACCCAGCTCAGGTCTAATGTTCACAATTACAGTGTACAGACATGATAAAATGGAATAAAACCAAAATACTAAACTTGATCCCATCTTAAAGCTTTATGTGAACTATAACTGTGCTTGAAATAAATCAGGGACCTTTCATGGACCCCGTAAGTCAGACCCCTTGGCTTCCAGAGGACTGAGGTGCCAAGTCAATTACTCAGCCCTCCTGCTTCTCCTGTGGAGGGCTGATGCTCCCTGGAGGTGCCCTCTGTTCGGAGTATGGACTTGGCTTGACTGAAGAGTCAAGCCCTCCAAAGTCAGGGGATGCTGGAATTAGGACTGCAAGAGTAATGAGAACTCACTTTTCCTGGTGCTTCTGAGTTATGGAATACCCTCTAGCCACAGACATGGCTGGTTTTTCACATCTCACTCATTTTTTTGTGGCTTCCTATTTCTTTTCAGGTTTTGATTTATGGGAAATTCCTTTAGATGTTGACTGAGACACTGAATAAGGGAAAAAAATAAAACAACAAAAGGCAAACTGCCTTCCCCTTACAGATGATCTACCACTGTGTTAAATTCCAGGTTCATACTTGGGGCATCTGACATTACCATTGTTCAAAGAGATCTGAAAGACAGCAGCTAAATTATTCCTAATCTTGTCTCCTAGGCTGCCTAAAACATGGTTGTATTGCTCTAAAAAATACATATACCCCAAGGCAGAGAGCGTGGGTTGAAATGAGAGGTCGAGGGGACAGGTGCAGTTAAAAGTAACTAAAAGCAGAGTTACAGAGGCAGCTGTGGCTCGTGCCTTCAGTGAAGCCTGCAATGCTGGATGTTTTGGAGCTTGCAGAGCAGAGCACCTGTTTTCTCTGCTGCTTTAAAGACTTTTCCTCAGTCCTTCCACGGCTGCAGCGTGCTCAGTGCTGGGTCGCCCTTGGTGTCTGAGCATCCTTTTGCAGCAAAGAAAGCAGCTTTTTGGCTCAGGGTTGCTGCATTTTGTGAGAGTCTGTGTTGGTTTCTGCTTAGTGATGTTTGAGTGACCTTCAGACACAGGGCAGCAAAATCCTTCCTGATGCACCACAAAAGGTGATCGGGACGAGGTCTCTGCTCGTGAGGGGGATTGTGCTGGTCCCCTGTGCCACGGTTTGATCCCTCCTGCTCTTCAGCACCTGCTGCTGTTTGGACTTCAGGTGGCTCTGAAGGAAGTGTCCAGCTGGTGCCCTCACCAGCCTGCGGTGCAGGGTGTGCCCAGGCAGCCCCAGACAGCTCTGGGCTGTTTCCTTTGGTAAAAGGAGCTCACTTAGGAGATTTCACCTTGGGCCAGGGAGGGGGACAGGTCTGCTCTGGACCCCAGCCAACAGAGATGGTGTGGTGTGGATGTGGCCCAAAACCACGGTGCCCCATAACAGGGACAGGAATGCAGCTCATGCAGCACCTGCAGTGTCTCCACCAAGCTTTCTCATGTCTGAGTTTTTAACAGTCCAGGCTGCACTTGGAATGGGGCAGAAGGGGCATTCTAGAACTGGGGAACTGGCAAGGCTGTTTATCCCAAATGTCTGGCACTGATGTTCACGAAGATTAAAAAAAAATAAAGGAGGGAAAAAATGCTGCAAAACTTACACGACAAGCCAAATCCTGGGATTTATTGCTGCCTCCTGAGGGATTAGAGTAGCAGGAAGGAGCTGAGCCTGTTTTCTCTCTGATGGGTGATTGCAATGGGTACTGTCTCTCCTTAGCCTTCCCGACAAGAACTTTGGCTTTGCTTCATGCACCTGAGCTGTGGGATGAATTGCTGGGGTGATCCTTTAGACCTTGAGCAGCTTAAGTTACTGTATGGTTTTGCTGCATCCCAAAGTGCCTGGTGAAGTGGGAAGCAGCCCTTCCATGACCACACGTGACCCCACTCCTGTGTCATTTTGGCCGGGGCTCTTTGCTGTCCCTGTGCTGTCACACCTGCCCTGCCGTGGTGATGCTTGCTGCACCGTGCCTGTGTGCCATGGGGTGTGCTTGGAGCACTCCATCCCTGTCCTCTGTGGGTTTCATGGCTCTTTCTCAAGGGGATAGGCTTCGTTCCTGCCCCTGCACGACTCCAGGCCCTGGCCACCCTGCTGCAGCCAGGGGAGCTCCAACACCAACGTCTCCTTGTCATGCTGCACTGCTCAGGCACTGTCCCCTTTGGGGTCCGCAAAGCCCCAGGCAGACCCAGGGCTCCAAATGGATCCAGGTGTTATTATCCTACCAATATCCCGTTATCATAATGAAACCCACGGCGGGAAGGAGGCGGCTGCACGTGGAACAAAGCGTGCCAGATGTGGCCAATTCCTTTATTCTCAGTCCTGATGGGATCAGGGAGCTCATGGCAAAGCATTTCTGCTCCTTCAGGGTTGTGCCCCTGCCCCTTCATGTCAACGCACGCCTGTGGCCCCCACATGTGCAAATTCATTGGTTTGCTGGCACACCTGCATCCACCCAATGAAGACAGTAAAGGGCAAAGCGTGACTCAAGTGTCACCCTGATTTTTTCAGCCTTCTCTTCTGTTTCACAGTTTCATGTTTTAAGTTCTTTCTCACGTTCTGGTCTGTAAACACTAGCAAATGTTTATCATAGTTTTAAGACAGTTTTCAATCTTTGTTTTAGAGCTATGGACAGCTGATGGACAGTTGTCCTGACCAATGGGATGGGGAGAGGTATCAAGCTTCTCCCCCAATCCCTGGCCTTTTGTAGATATGATATATGTTAAAGTCAAACTTTCAAATAAAGTAGAATTTTAGTTCATACCTTCTGATCAAAGTGTGAGTGTGTGTTTATGTGTATGTGACGTCCTGCGTCACTCAAGGACTGAGCTGGGTAATCCCCACAGCAGACCTGGCAGTGATACATACATTGCATTTTTTAAAGTTCCTTATTCTGCCGCCTGTCACTCCCCAGCAATGCATTTCATAGGCAGCTTTCCCCTGACTGCCTCTGTCTCTTTTCACCCTGCTCCTGCCAGCCCATGGCACCGCTGCTGCCTCTTCCAGGGAATGCTGTCCTTCCTGCATCCCTGTGTAGCCTCCACCCTCCTGCTGAACAAGCCCTGTGTCTCTGTTCCTTCCCTGGCTCCATTTCAGAGTTTATCCGTGCTGCACCACCACTAAAGGTGGGGCATCAGGTGCCAAGGAAATCCCTGCCAGGCTGCCGGGCTGGCTTTGGATGGGCTCCCAAGAGGCAGCCAAGGACCATCCGTGTTTGGCACAGCTGGGGATGCAGCTGAAGCCCAAAGCCCCAGCTGGGCAGAGACAATGTGCCCACAAGCTGGTGAATTTGGGTGCTATGGGAGCTGTCTGAGAGCAGCCCTTGGTCCTCGTGCATGTGCCATGGGAGGGGGGCTGGGAGAGCCCAAGACAAAGGAACCTGGCGGCCAGGGATGTCTGTCCACACTCAGGCTGATCTGAGAAGGGGAAGGAGATCCCAAACTAAAATATAGATAGGAGGTTTAGATTAGTTTTTGGGAAAAATTTCTTCCCAGAATGGATGGTCAGGCATTGGAACTGCCCAGGGCAGTGGTGGAGTCATCATCCCTGGAAATGTCCAAAGGGCATTTGGATGTGGCACCTGGGGACATGGTTTTGTGATGAGCACATTGGTGCTGGGTTAGGGGTTGGACTTTTCAACCATAATGATTGTAAAGGGTGATTTTATCTCTGTGGCTGCCCCAAACAAAGCTGGGGGTGCTGAGAGACTGAAATATCTCAGGAAGCCTTTTTTTCTTGGCTCTGCACAACCTTCTCAGCCTGTCTTGGCCAAACGCAGCCAGGGAGATTGGATCTGGATATTTCCAAACATCCTCCCTCTGTCCCTTCAGATGCAGGGGACAAAATCCCAGGAGCCCCAAAACGTGGAACAGGGAAGAAGGACTCAGTGTATGAAAATCCCATCATTCCAAAGGAACTCAGTGGGGGGACTGAAGTGTATCTCTGGGGTACAGAGCTGGTGGGGCTGCCATGAGAGGAGGTGGACAAGAGCCACCAGAGGCAGTAGGGAAGGGCAGGTGCCTGCCCAAGGCTGGTGAGGGCACAACCAGCATGGACCAGTGCCAGGGCTGTGGTTCCAGGCAAAGCCACATGCTGGCATGGCCCGGGCAGTGCTGGGTCATGCAGTGGGGGAAGGAGGGGCAATGGCTTCAAACTGAAAAGATTTATATTAGAGATTAGAGATCAGGAATAAATTCGTCCCTGTGAGCGTGGGCAGGCCCTGGCGCAGGGTGTCCAGAGCAGCTGTGGCTGCCCCTGGATCCCTGGCAGTGCCCAAGGCCAGGCTGGACACTGGGGCTGGAGCAGCCTGGGACAGTGGGAGGTGTCCCTGCCATGGCAGGGGTGGCACTGGATGAGCTTTGAGGTCCCTTTCAAACCAAGCTATTTTATGATCCTACAATTCTATGACCTCGTTACTCAGAATTTGGAAGGAATTTAGCAAAGACTGAGCATCCCTTGGAGCCCAAAGAATGTGATGCGGTTTGGTTCAGTCCCGGCTAGTGGGATCTGGAAGAGTGTCAAGGTGCAGCAGCATTTGGACTGCAGAGAGGTGATATCGAAAGGTACTTCCAAGGCGGCCCCCGGCCCCCAGGCTGGTGACAGTGCGGGGACAGGGACATCGGCACAGGTGCTGAGCCTGAGGTGTTGGACATCAGAGATCAGGCCTTGCTCTTTACAGCTGTACCCCCAAGTGCTCAGTAAACAAATCCGGCCTGGAGAGGGAAGGAGCTAAGCTCAGATCTTGAATCATGGTCCAGGAGGAACCAGAGTGATTTTGTAAAAGTTCTGTCAATGCATTTTAGCAAATCAGTACGTCCTGTTTGGCCCGGCTTTCCTCAAGTGGGTCACTGGTTAATCTGATGCGGGCAATGAGCCACTTTCTTTCTATTTATTCTTTGATTTTGCTCTTCTAGCAGGTATGGCTTCACAACCAGCATGATGAAAGAGTATTTAGTGCTGGCACCTGAAAGCATTATGCTCCAGTAGGTGTCTGCGTTTAATTTCAAACACATCAGGATGTCTCCAGTTCCCTGGCCATGGGAAGTTCGGTGCTGTGAACTTTGGGATAATTTTTTATTAGTTCTCTAGTGGGGCTGTAGTGAAGCTGAGTTTTAAAAGTTAAGGTAAAATGTCTGCTTGTCCAATTAGAATCATCTCAGAATGGTGGAAACACCAGTTTTATGTGTGCAAATGAAGTTATCGCAATTAAAAGTTATGCAAGAAGGAAAATTCTCCAAAGTCTCTGAAAGAGCGAAGATAATATCATTTATAGACTCTGGGATTGAGGGCTGTTAAAGGCACAGACTTGGGAAATATTTGCTGCAATATATTAAAAGAAACAGAAAGGCAACTTAGTGAAAAGGGTTTTTGGTACTTTGCAGGAAGCATCACAGAATTTTCTTCTGGGAGCACAAGGCAACAAGGAAGCCCTTGATGTTTTTGTGATCTGTGTTTGTCCCTGTGTGTTCTGAGAGAGCACAGTCCGAATATTGTGATCAATAAATCAGCTGGGAAATTATTAATGTTATTTGATTTCAAAATTATTGCCTTGTCCCTTTAATGGGCAGATGAGAGCTTTTTTGAGGCAGTTATTTCAGGCTGCCTTCGGGTGTGGGGAAGAGATTGCTGCCTCTGATTCACATCTGCAGGTTTCTCAGCAAACATCAATGCTATAAACTTTTATTTGCAATGAAAATTTAGATTATGGAACATTCTGGGGATGAATTCACTAATTACTTTCATATCTGAAATAAAGTGTGTGAGCAGAGTGATGTCTGCAGATTTCAGGTACAGGGGGAGATGCTGTCTGGGACCAGGATACAGCCTGTGAGAACTGGAGTGCTCAGGGAGCTCCCACGGCGGGGAACAACCTCTGAGTTCCTTCACTGCTGGAGAGCCAGAGGGGACCACGGGGCTGCTCCCAGGGCTGGAGCCAGGCTGGGACACCTGGGGCTGCTCACCTGGAGAGGAGAAGGCTCCAGGGAGAGCTCAGAGCCCCTGCCAGGGCCTGAAGGGGCTCCAGGAGGGCTGCAGAGGGACTGGGGACAAGGGCTGGAGGGACAGGACACAGGGAATGGCTGCCCAGTGCCAGAGGGCAGGGCTGGATGGGAGATGGGGCAGGAATTGTTCCCTGGCAGGGCGGGCAGGCCCTGGCACAGGGTGCCCAGAGCAGCTGTGGCTGTCCCTGGATCCCTGGCAGTGCCCAAGGCCAGGCTGGACACTGGGGCTGGAGCAGCCTGGGACAGTGGGAGGTGACCCTGCCAGGGCAGGGAGGTGGGGTGAGATGAGCTGTGACGTCCCTCCAACCCCAACCATTCCGTGAATCTGTGAAGAGCCCTCCTGGTCCCTACAGTGAAGTCAGCCCCCAGGGCCAGTTTTGGCACACAGAGAGCGATGTCACCACCCTCCATCCCATCTCTCAAATTAAAGAGCCACGGGACATGACACGGAACACGGAGCTTGGACTTGTTCTTGGTTCTTCAACTTCTTCAGTAAAAAACGATGTACAGCTGAAGAACCTCCCCTCCCAAATAATAGGATCTAACAGGGATCCTATAAACTTCTGTTGCCAGATAAAATGGAATACAGAAAACCAGGATGAAGAACAAATCAGCCCTTCTGTCCATCTCCCCTCCACAGTGCATCACATCAATGGGTGCTCACCTAACAGACCATTAACAAACCTCTGGTTAGGAGGATTTTTCTGACCACCTGTTCCAGGGCTCTGATCTGCAAATTATAAGGAAGTTTCTCCAACACCAAGTAGCTTTTAACCTTTGCTTAAGCTTCAGGCTCAAACCTTTTTTGAACTTTGATTTTTTTTGTGCTCATCATCTTTCATCTCCTGTTGTATCAGGAGCAAATGCAGAAATTATGTACAATTAAGAGCATCCCAAATGATGAACCTTTGAAACAGTTCAAACCAGAGCATGCTTAGGCATCTTTCCCTGCTCATTCTGCCTCAAGAAACAGCTATCAGGAAAAAAGGGAAAGTTTGGAGGCAGTTTTTCTTGACAATTGCTTGCTCTGAAGCTCCTGAAGAGTTTCACATTTTTCAGACAAGTCAAGCAGAAGACTTGTCTGAAGACTAAGTGCACCCAGCTGTGGCACAGAAAATTGGGGGGTGCACAGTCCATGTAGAAAATAAACCCCATGAGCCAGAGGCTTTTGAGCAGAGGGCACACAAAGAAGGCAGAATCATAGGATTACCAGTGATTGATCTAGAGAGAAGAGTCAATCTCGCAATTTTGGGGGCTTGCTGGGTCTCTGATAAAAGACTGGGCTGCAGCTGAGATCTGAGAAGGAGGAAACACAGGGAGACGGGGAGTGAGAAACGATGTAGGGGGAGACCCAGCCGTAGCTCTCAACAGAATAGTCACAATTTCCAAGTAAAAAGACCTCCATGACGGGAGAATTTGGGCACTGGAGGAAAAAAGGAGAGTCTGGATGCTGTCGGACGGGACTCACACCGTGGAAGAAAACCGTCCTGAATTTCTGAATACAGAGACTATCTGGGGAAATGCTGCCCAGCTCCTGGTGCTGGCAGCTCAGCTGAGCTGGTCAGCACAGGGACAGCGGCTGCCTGGCCCCGCCAGAGCTGCAGCCCTGCAGAGCCGATGCTTGGATAAGGATGCCCTGGATGCAGCGGGCATGGGAGACGGCCCCACAGAATGGTGGGGCAGGAGGAGGGCAGGGGGCTGCCCACCTTCTCCAGGGGCTTTGCTCTGAGCAGCACCGGGCTGGGACACTGGGCAGCCTCCCCAGGCACGTTCCTGTCCGCAGCACCAGCCAGCCGGGTTTCCTGAACCTTCAGACAAGTACAGGCTGCCTCTCTGGTGACAGTTTTCCACTTACACGCTCCCAGGTAATGCGTGATGAAGACATATTGCCGTGTTACGTAATTTAAAGTGAATTTTGCCTGTCAGCACAGTTGAAATAAATGTGTTCATTTCCCCAAAATGGCCGGTCTGTCACATTATCCTGTGTCCTTTTTTCCCCCCTATCCAGTCTAATAGTGGAAATTGGAGATCTGATTGTTTTAAAAAGTGAATTTATCATATCCCTCATTTCCCTCTACTATGGAGAGCCATCTTTAATGTTTGTTTGTCCAGTCCTAGGCAGTGCTCCTGGACAGTGCCCTTGGACGACCCCAGCACGGGCAGAGTGAGGAGCTGCTCCAGGGTTTGTGTGAAGCACTCCCAGAGCTGCCAACGCAGGGCACGTCAGATCTCACGAGCCAAGGCTCACCCCACCGCTTTCCTAAAAGCAAAAGGTCCCTGTGCTGGTTGCTGGTGCTGTCCCAGTTTTATCTCAAAGCAATGGCACAGCTCCGGTCCTTTCCTGTGACCAGGAGCAAGTTGCCTGCCTGCAATTACACTGGTTGGTGTTAATTCTATCATTTAATTCTTTACCAGATGAACCTTGTGTTGGTTTTCCTGTTATTTTCTGTGACTGATTTCAGATGAGAGACCTACTCTATTTGTGGGGCGCAGCGAAGTAAAACATCAGTGCTCTCCCCATCTCCTCCAGCTCCTTGTTGTCTCTGATGGAGTCAGAATTAATAAAGGCCAAATATCTCCTTGTTAGCTCACAGGGTGCTTGTCTGCTGTGATTAGTTTGGAAGTGCTTCCCAGGGAGAGGCTGCATTTAACCCTCCACAGCAGCCAGGGAAACTCTCCCTGGCTCTCGTGGAGACCCAGCACATCCTCAGGCTCCCATCCACACAGCACATAAATATTTCTGTTCCTGTCTTCCCTGCCTCATTATTAGCAATTTTATCATCTCTGTCTAATAACAGTCCTACTGTCTTGTATTCTTTGATGAATCCTCTGTCTCCTTTCTCAGTGGGAAGTTGCTGGCTGTGGTTATCTGCATCCCAAAGAGCTGGAGCGATGCTGGCAGTGGCGTTTCCCAGTCTGTGTTCAAGCCCTGTGCCTGCTCCTGCCCCACTCTCTGCAGCTCACTCCCAGAGTGTTTTGATGGAGCAGGTGGCTGCAGATGGGCTGGAACCTCTCAGTCCTGCTCATTGTCTTGCTCATGGAATCATGGAATATCCTGGCTTGGAAGGGACCCCCCCAGGGATCATGGATCTGGCTCTGCCCTGCCCAGACCCCCAACAACCCCACCCCGGGCACCCCTGGAGCGCTGCCCAAAGGCTCCTGGAGCTCTGGCAGCCTCGGGGCCGTGCCCATTCCCTGGGGAGCCTGGGCAGTGCCAGCCCCTTCACCCTGATCTCCATCCCAACTCTCCCCTGGCACAGCTTCGTGCTCCCCATCTCCTCCTGCACTGCTGTGCCTCCCATCCCCCTGGCTCTTGTTGCTGCTCAGTGTCATCCTGGCTCTTGAGAAGGTTGTTGTGCCTGCAGAAGCTGCAGCCAGAGCCCAGACTGCTGAGACAATCCCCTGCCTGAGGGGCAGATTTGACCCTGGGTGCCCTGCCCAGAGCAGGGCGTGGAGGAGGAGGATGAACTGGACTTCTCAGGAGCAGAGCTGAACCAAGCTGCTTTTGTGCCTGGCAAATGCCCTGGCTGAGGAGAGGTTGCTGGGCTCCGGGGATCCTGAGCAGTGCTGCAGCCCCGTGTGTGCCCCTGGCCCCAGCTCCGTGCCAGCCCCAGAACCCCCTGGCATTGCTGGGTGCAGTCACACAGCGCCTGCCTCTCCACAGGCTGGAAGGGCAGGGGTACAACTGCACATTCCCACCGTAGCCTTGCAGGATGAGGGATGGACATGGACAGCCTGCTCTGGCAGAGCGTGTCCCTGCCTGTGCCTGGGGTGGGTTGAGATGAGCCTTAAGGCGCCTCCCAACCCAAGCCATTCCATGATCCCGTGATTTTATGAATGTGCTACAGATGAAGGCTCTGGGTACTGCAGAGCTTCTTCCAGCAGCAGGGCAGAGGTGTCCTCTCTGCAGGACTTCGACCATGTCAGGAAGGATGAAGCCACTGCAAAACATCATGTTAATTCCTCCCACAGTGCCAGCAAACATTTTTTTTTTGTTAAAATGTAAGTTTATTTAAAGACAAATACGTAATGTTTGATTTACAGAGTAAGCCAAACATGGTCTGTCCCACTCCCAGTACCTTGCAGCAGCACTGGTGCAGCTGGAACGAGTTCTGGGGGGGCTGCAGGCTGGGAGGAGGGCAGGGAAGGGCAGGGATCTCCTTGTGGACTAGGACAGTCCAGACCACCCATCCCAGTGCTCCGAGCTGTGTACGAGCAGAGGGCCTCGGTGTGAGGAGGGCTGGGAATGGCTTTTTAGCCTCCTCCGCTCTTCGGGAGGTGCTGTTACCACGGTGTGAAAAAACCAGGCCCCACCACAGTGAAAAATCAGGGGCTTTCTGTCTTTCAGCCCATCTGTGTGTAGGGAGGCTGAGCCCTCTGTCTGCTCCTCTGCCTGCTTCCACTCTGTCACTTCTATGCGGATTTTGGAGGTGAAGTGCTGCATCATGAGGTTCCTACAGTTGTCCTTCCCCGGCGCTCACCTGCACCCCGGATCCCGCTGTGCAGGTTTCCCTTGGCTGGGAGGATTCCCTCCTGCCCTCTCCGCCCTGTGATAGGCTAGGGGCAGTGGGAATGTGAGTTTCTTCCCGGGGAAACCTGAGCCCTCCTCTTGGAACACGAGGGCTGGTGGGATGGCCGTGCTTGGGGCAAGGGAACAGTTAAAAGGATTTTGATTCTGTGCATCCCTTCCCTCCAACAGCACCATTATTTCATACAACTTATTCCTTCCATTGAAACCTTCGAATAATTTCCCTTTATAATCAAACTTTTCTATCCCTAAATCAGTTTTATAACCACCTTATTATACCCTGAAACTCAAAATGAAAAATAACTGTTATAAATAATTGGGCTGTGCTGTGAATACTAAGCACAGCCGTGGCTTCCAGAGGACAGGATAACAGGAGTGTCCTCTGCCACTCACCCAGGGGAGGGCTTGCCAGCTTAGCTTGTCTTCTTCAGTGCTCCCAGTGGGGCGCAGAGAGGAGAGGGGAGGTGGGATTCAGTCTTTGCCAGGCTCTGGACCTGCCCTGGAGGTAGCAGGAGACTCTGTGCCACTGCCGGGGCCGTGTCTGTGAAAATGCAGCCATCCTGTGGTGCTTGCTGCACCTGGGAGCTGGGGCTGCGCCCCCCGGCTGTGCTCGGCTGTCCCCACCCCTGGAAGGGGTCAGCCCGGAGCCCAGAGCCCCTCTGAGTGCCTCCTCAGAGTCCCTGCGCTGTCCCTGCCCACAGGAAGGCTCCTGAGTGGGGCTGGGGCACTGCTGAGCTGCTGCCCAGCCCCAGCTCCTCATGCACCCCCTGCACCAGGGGTATCGAGCCCCCAGAGCCTGAGCATCACAGAATTCCACACTGGAGTGGGCTGGAGGGGGCCTTAAATCCCGCCCAGTGCCCCCCCTGCCAGGCAGGGACACCTCCTGTGCTCCCAGCCCAATGTCCAGCCTGGCCTTGGGCACTGCCAGGGATCCAGGGGCAGCCACAGCTGCTCTGGGTCTTTGATCTCAGCCATTTATTCACCCATCTCAAACTGCACTAAGCTGACACAAGGTGGAAAAGAGTTTTTACCCCCAGCCTCCCCTCTGGACATTGCAGGGATCTCTCCAGAGGGGGATGTGCCTCAGGAGAGCTCCAGACATCTCATCTTCACCTGTGTGTCAAGGAGAAGGGATTTGTTGCTGGCTTGCAGCTTGTGTGATGATTTTATTTAATAGATTCACAGAGACTAAAGCCAGAGAGATGCATTAGATCATCACACTTGATTTCCTGTAAATCACAGGCCATTACATTCACCAGGTTCATCACGCAGTGCATCCAGTGACTTGGGTTTGACTGAAACACATCTTTCAGGAAGATCTCTTCAGGCTACTTTCGGTGGCGGATAAATGTTTTCCTTCCAAAAAAGTGTCTAATTTATATTTCAGATGTTGCTGGCTTCAGCTCCCAGCTCTTGTTTTGCCTTTTGCATTGCAGTCACAGAATCTTTATTGTGAGATATTTTCTCCCCCTGAAGGGGTTTAGATGTGATGATGAAGTCACTTCTCAGTCTTCTTTAAAAGCTAACCAGCTTGGAGCCTTTAAATCTCTGCATGGAAAGTGTTCTTCCTGGCCTTTAAATCAACTTTGTAGCTTTTTTCCTGCACCTCTCTATTCCTCCAACTATTTTTTTAGAATTTATTCAAGCATAGACCCAGAGAAATACTGCAATTTGGCAGAACGTGGTGTTGAGCTGAAGAGTGGGGAACAGACCAATCCCGGGCTCACGTTCCTGCCACCCAAACAAATAATTACAGAGCTGTAAACGAGGCGCGGGCAGCTCCTTTATCCCTGGGCTCCCCCCGCAGCTCCTGGCTGCCAGGGAGGGGTTGAGCAGAAGGGGCCAAGGGAGACAAAAGGAGCAATTTCCTTGCTGGCACAAGGAACCCTCCTCTCTCCTCCCGGGCTCCAGCTGCGGGGATGGAGGAGAGGCTGCCCCGGGATTCTGCTGGGATCTCTCTGCTGGAAACTCCCCCTAAGGAGCCAGCACCAGAAACTCTCCCTGTGAGACCTGGACAAATACATGTCTCGATTTTTGTATTCTTTTACAGAGATGCATTTTTATTTCCGTTTCCCAGGCACATCAGTAACTGTCCCTGCTGACCCTGGCATCAAAGGCAATATCCAGGCTGAATCTGCTGCCGGAGGCCTCCTGTATCTCCTGCTCTCCTCATGCTGCTGCTGAGGTCTGGGCTGTACCTGCAGGTCCGGGAGCTCCCCGGCAGCTCCGGGGGATGCAGGTGAAACACACAGGAAGGCAGGACCCAGAACTGGCGGAAATCCTCACGCAGCGTCACGCCCACGCTCCAAAGCTCTGCGTGGCTGCAGGTGTGATGAGTGAAGTCCGACTCCGAAGGCTTCCCCTGCATCCCACGGGGAGATGCTCTTGGGGCCATTGCCCCTAGCCCAGCTCTCACCGGGATCTCCTGACTAGCTGGCAATAATTCTCTTTAAAAATAAAAGGCTGAAATTTAGCCAGGGGGCACCTGAACGCCCAGAGGCTGAGTGTTCCTCAGTGTCTGCTAATGCCAAGACATTGAGTTGGTCTGCTATCCCCCACAGCTGAGGCAGGAACAGCAGTCACAGTTAATGAACATGACTTTTTAATTATTGAGGAAAGGAGACAGAACAGTGGCTGCAGCCATTAGCTGTGCTGGGAGCTGATAACTGAGGTGTGTGGGACACGAGCATGTGTGCCTGGAGGGTCTCTGTGCTCTGCCAGCCAGGGACAAAGCACAGCCTTTCCTGAGTTGCTGGTGAGCTCCCCCTTACCCACTTACGCAATTAAAGGAGCTTAGAGATAGGCACAATAGCCAAATTCAAAGGCTGGAGAATCCTCTTTACATATCTCACACAATCTAAGTAGTATCTGCATATGTAAAGCTGATTAATCTCAGTTAAATCCAATGCAACCAAAGAAAGCATTTAAATAAGTTATTCAAAAGAAGTCACTCAAAGGAGTAGTATTGAAACCCACCAAATGTCTGGATACAGACTCCTAAACCCGAATTAAATCCCACTATTTCTCTGTGTTTACCAAGATTAGCACATGTCTTTTCTCAAGGAACACATGGTCTAAGCAAGTTGGTATTTAACAGGAGAAGATGTTAATACCTTCAATTACAACAGCATTTCATTATCCCATTAAATTCATTATGAGACTACATTAACTCTGATTCCTTGCCAGAACACTGACAGCCTCCTATTGCTCTCAGTGCTGAGGAAATAATGTGCTGCGTGGCATTAAAGCCCGGGGGTGTCATGACTCCTGCTTTAGCTGTCTAGCCCCTGCTTACCCGAAAAAACTAAACTGTGTGAGCTCAGAGGAAATTGTCATCCTCTCCCTGGCTGGATGCTTTGACCTGCTTATGGCTACAGAGCACCTTTGTGCCTGTGCAGCATCACCTCAATGGCTCCTGCTGCTGTGCTGGGAGAGTCCCGGAGCACCTGCAGCGTTCACCTCTCTGCGCTGGTCCCCTCCCTCAAATGTCCCTCGAGATCATCAGGAATTTAAAGCAGTTGACACTTTGCTTTACCCACAGACAAAATCTCTGTTCTCATGACTGCTGTTTTTGAGAAACTGAAATTTTAGAGAGAGTTTTGAAACCGAACGATCATCACTCATTGCAGACATCATTTCTTCACAGAAAGGCTGGGCAGGCATTGGAAGGGGCTCCTCGGGGAGGTGGTGGAGTCGCTGTGCCTGGAGGTATTTAAGGAAGGACTGGATGTGGCACTCAGTGCCGTGGTCTGGTTGGTCTCAGGTTGGACTCAATCTCAAGGTCTTTTCCAGCCCAGTTTATTCTATGATTGCAGCTCCTCGGGAGTGAGTCCTGCCTGGCTGTGTCTGTAGTGGGCAGCATCACTGCCCCCTTCGAGAGAACCTGTGAGCAGCAGGGGACGGTCACCGGTGGCTGAGGGGCTTTTGCCGCCCAAAGGAGGCAGCCCAGGTGCCACAGGTGTGTGTGCGCCAGGTGAGGCATCCACAGCTCTGCTGAGATCAGGGCCGGGCCCACTTCTGCTCCATTCTGCACTCAGACAGTGCCTGCTTTGAGATCCAATTATGACATCAAATGGCCTTGCTACACTTGTACCCCTCCATCTCCCACAGTCAGAACAAAAGCAACAGGAGTTATTATATGAGGCTTACATGTAGAAGCAGATAATTTGTAAATAAACATCTCTGAAGGAGCTTATCAAGGAAAAAATGCCCAGAAAAGCTTTGACCTTTATGCAGAAACATGAATTTAGATGTAAGGAAGGTGTTCAGAAATACATTCTCCAGTTCTAAATGTTCTACTTAACATTTGAGGAATAAAGATGTTAACATGCTTATGAAATTGATTCATTTTAATAAGAGTCATTTTTAAGCTGCACAGAATCTTCTTGAAAGGAAGGCTTTTTCTTTTTTTTTTGTGAGCCTCGGCAAAAGTTATTTCACATTTATGATGTAGTTTACAGCTTTTAGTAAGGATCCCTGGGGTCATCCTTTTTGATCCAAAATAAAACACTTCTCCCTTCCTAAAGACGGGGTTTTCTACACCTGAATGACTGGGAAAGTTTTTTCTCTTGCTATAGTGCTACTCAGGTGTCTGAGAGGCATCTTGCTTTCAAGGGGCCAATCATGTAATTGTTTCTTTCTGACCCAAAATTCCTTGTGATATGATTAGTCCTGCATGTACTTTCACAATGTGCAATTAAAGGGTAACAAATTCTGCAGAAGGCACAATTCCAAGTGGCTGTGCTCCGTGGTCTGCCTGGAGACGATGGCACAAAGGCAGCAGCTGAAGAGCTTCAGCCAGGAGGAGGGACGAAGCATGGCTGAGGCCGGGCTGGGCACAGGGGGAGCACAGAGAGCTGCAGAGCCCGGGGGTGAGCTGGGTGTGCTGGGGCAGATCTGCAGCTCCATCCCTTGCAGAGCCTTGTCCCTGCCCTAGCTACAGCAGAGTCTCACTGTGTGACACTGCTGAGCCCACGTTTCCCTTCAGGGGCTTCCTGTAAGGTTTATTTTTATTCCGACCCTGCCGCGGTTCAGGCAGGTCCAGCCCGTCTGAGCCCTTGCCAGCCCTGTCCTGCCCACGGTCACTGATGCCCCGTGGGTCACAGCCAGGGCCTGTCACCTTCTCTGACTGAGGCTCTGGCTCCCGGTGCCCTCCTGGGGCTGAAGGGTCATTCAGCCCTCCAGGAGCTGCTGCATCACCTCCCCCCAGCCATGGGAGGAACAAGGGGGTGCTGGACCTTTGGCACTGTCCCCAGACCCTGCCAGGCTTGAGATCTGGGCCAAGGATGGCTGTGCAGGGTCAGGGGCACGAGGGCCATTCCACATGCTGGCACTGGTGGGTGGGGAGGGCCTCACTCCTGCTGCCAGGGCCCCCCCAGACTGTGCTTTTCTGTCACCACAATCCCCTCCAGCCCCACCACCCCTTCCCTTTGAGTGCAGCTGCACAGGGTGTGCTGCTCACCACTGGCTGTCCCAGCAGACACAGGTGCCTTTTAGGCTCTCAGCCCATTTCTGCACAGCCTCAGGAAGCCCCTTCTCCTCCCCGCCACTCCTGGCAGGCTGTTCCTGCTGCCAGCAGCAACAACACACCTGCAGGAGTCACTTAGAGCATGTGGGACCTCTTGGCTTTGCAACCTTGGACATCCTTGACCGGGCAAGGGGGAATGGCTTCCCAGTGCCAGAGGGCAGGGCTGGATGGGAGATTGGGCAGGAATTGTTCCCTGCAGGGTGGGCAGGCCCTGGCACAGGGTGCCCAGAGCAGCTGTGGCTGCCCCTGGATCCCTGGCAGTGCCCAAGGCCAGGCTGGACACTGGGGCTGGAGCAGCCTGGGACAGTGGGAAGTGTCCCTGCCATGGCAGGGGTGGCACTGGGTGGGATTTAAGGCCCTTCCCAGGGGACCCAAACTATTCTGGGATTCCACAGTTCTGTGCTCCTTGATCTCTGTCTTGCCCTGGTTGGTTATTTCCTCCCTGCTTTAGTTACCTGCAGTTCATCCCTTTCTCTCTGCACCCCAGCTCTGCTCTGCCCAGGCCTCTGGGTGTTTGTGACTGTGAGCCTGGCACGAGATGTGTGCTGCTCCCCAGAGCTCTGCCTTGGCTTCCCGTGGGATCGGGAAAAGCCAACACCCTCATGAACCCAGTGGCATGAAAGATTCCAGAGATGAGGGTGGGTTTTCCCTGCTCATCTGGGACTTCCCTGCTCTGTTTCAGCTTCTGATTATTTGTTGGATGGTGCTGTGGGGCATTTGTCATAACTTCACAGCTCATTGCTGCTGTGCCTGCCGAGGTAATTGCTCCTTCCAGGTGTGACAACACTTCCATCTATTTCTCCCTGAAGGTCTCCGTTCCCTGTGTGGTGCCACCTGTTTCTGGGACAGTCTGGGTGGCTGCTCTGGGGCTGGGGTGCAGAAGGTTGGCTGACCCAAAAGCTGGGTTCAGTGAGCAGCCTGTGCAGAGACAGAGCTTCCCCCAGCCCTTGGGATAAGTGAGCAGGTGAATGGAAGGTGCATTTCCTCTGCTACCAAAACCCCCAAATGTAACAGATGTGCCAGCCCTGTTTGCCTGGCAGCGGGGGCCACACACCTCTGCTGTGGTGGGGGAGTTGTGCTTGGCCAGCAGAGAGCTGAGGTGTCATGGGTGTCCCCAGGGAAAGCCCCACTGCAACCCCTGCCAGCACTGAGGGGCTCAGGCAGGGCTGGATTCTCCTTCCTGGATCTCCACGTTCCCCACAGGCACTCAGACGAGGCCCAGGAGGGCACTGCAGCGGCCGGGAGCAGGGTGAGAGCTGTCCCTGGTGCCCTTGCAGGTACCTAGGGTGAGGTGCACCTGGGTGGTGAGCTGGAGTGACTCAGGGCTGGGGATGTGCACCTGGGATGAGGCTGAGGGCACTGACTGGATCAGAGGGTGCAATGGTCAGTGAGGGCACTGACTGTGGGTCAGTGAGGGCACTGACTGTGGATCAGAGGGTGCAGTGGTCAGTGAGGGCACTGACTGTGGATCAGCGGGTGCAGTGGTCAGTGCAATGGTCAGTGAGGGCACTGACTCTGGATCAGAGGGTGCAGTGGCCAGTGAAAGGTTTATGTGACAGGACCAGCCGGATGGGCTGGGCTGTGGGAGGTGAGGTAGGAGAGACCCGAGTACTTGGAGCAGAGGCTGGGGGCTGGGAAATGGGATGGAGGGGGCAGCAGGGCTGTGCCGGAGGGGCTGAGGTGAGAGGGCTGATGTGGCCCTGACTCCCTGAGGATGCTGCTCTCCACAGCCCCTGTGCCCTCTGCCCATCCATCCCCGGGGCCGTCTCTGCCCTGCAGAGCTCCCACCCTGGGTCTGCAGGCACACCAGACCCTCTGCCCCTCCCAGAGAAAGGTCCCTCACAGGTTCTGCCGTGGCTTTGGTCCCTACAGCCCCTCCGGGCACTGAGACTTGTTTACAGCTGGTGCCACAGAGGCACTGGCTGTGCTGAGCCCGAAGCACCTGAACCCCAAGGCTCTTGAGGGGGGCCAGGAGGTGACAACACCTAAGTCCTGCTGTGTGCCAAGTGTCTGAGATTAGGCAAAAGGTGGGATTTATGCTGCACAATCAGCAGAGTAGATAAAAGCCTCTGACATTTTTTTAATTGGGGTGCTGGGAACGTCTCAGCAGATCTAGGATGGTTCTGCAGTTTCGTGTAAATGCCTCATCAAAGTGGTAATGTATTCTAATTATTCAGAGCCCTGGCTGCCTCATGAACCCGTAATATTTTGTGACATGTGACATTACAATCAAAATGTATGAATAACAATTTTTCATTTAAATTACCAGCTGTATGATCAAGTTTTTTGTAGTATTATGAGGTTTGGGGTAAATACTCCATAAGTATGTAAATAACTTGTGCGGTTGCTGTGTTAGGTAATTGCAGGAGGACACGGCTTGTGGTACAGATGAACCAAGAGTGGAACACTCTGCGATTCTTTCTTTTGGGCACATGGCTGGGGCTGCCTGATTCTTGCATTTGCTCCCCAGGGTGTGGGCGCCCACCCTTGGAGGACACCTGAAACACCTTCTCAGGTGCTGCACCCTTTGCAGCCACTTTCCCCAGCCAGCTGGGGATCTCTCTGTGCCACCTGGATGGCAGAGCCGTGCTGCCTGGTGTGGGAATCTTCCTGAGGATTCATCGTGGGCTGGGGGTCACTGGGGGGGTCCACCCCTGCTCTTTTTGTGAGGTGAAATCTTCTGAAGAAACTCTTCTTGCTCCTTCCCCAGTCAGCCTGGCCTTGGGGCTGATTGCCCTCATCCAGAGGAGACCCACTGAGCCCAAAGGAAAGCTGTGAGCACAAAGCCAAATGTTTTTTTCACATCAGCTAAACATCGTGGTGTTTTTCCTCAGAAAAAACCCAACAACAACAAAAAAGGATTAATTTGGTTTAGCTTTTCATTTATTTGCTTTCCTAAATTCCTTTCTAATCTTCATCCAGTTCAAAATCAGGCAGAATGGGTAAACGAGGAAGCAGATTCAAAAGCTCCTACTTCCACCATTTTTTCCCATCGGGTTTGACCCTGAGGGCCTCCCTGCCCATGCTGTGCCAGAGCCACTTTGGCCCTCCAAGCGCAGGTGGTCGCAGGCAGGAATGCAGGGCTGGCCAGCGAGCCTGGACATCATCCACCTTTTCTGTGGCTCCAGCTGGTGCTTCCATGGGGAAAATGCAGCACCTGGAGCTGCTGAGGTGCAGGGAGGAGCTACAGAGAGAGGACTGGACATACTGACCCCCAGTGGGCCCCTTCCAGCATCACCCCAGTGAGGAGTCCTCTTCTCTTCTCCTTCTCTTCTCNAGTTGGTCTCTGGACACACGGGCAGGGTGCCCTGGGGCAGGATGCTCCAGCCTTGTCCTCTCCGTGCCTGGGAACAGGAGCAGTGCTCAGGTCTGCTGGAGAGTGGGGAGCCTGGCCAGTGGTTCATGGGGTGTCCTTCTCCACCACCTGGACAGGGAGGCTGCCCTTGTGTGGACCCGTGGGAGGGGGTGAAATGTGCTGCCCTGAGACAATTTTTACAGTGGAAATGCTGGAGAGGAACTTGAGAATTAAAACGTGAAAGACAACAAAGTGTGTCTGCACCAGGGAGAGGTGAAAACAGTAGCACTTTCACTATGAACATGGTATTTCTGGAAGAAAAACAGCAGGAGTGCAATCTCTTGGAGTGCTCGGGGTCAGCATAACAGTGCTGAGAGACGACTCCCCAGAGCAGTGGTGGGCCAGAGGGGAAAGGAGGGACTAAGAGACCCCAGCAGCACCAGCCTGGCCATCATCACCAGCATCGTGCTGTGAGCACAGCCCAGCCCCAGGGCTGAGCCGGGGCCGGTGCCTGCTCTGCCACGCCGGGGTGAGAGCATCTCCCAGTGCACCATGCAGGGTCTCGCAGCTCCAGGATCGGTGCTCAGGGAGCTCCTGCCCTCCTGATCAGGGTGTGCCTGTGTGTGCAGACATGTCCTGGGCAGCTGGGGGACATTGCAGCACTGCCTGCACTCCTGCAGGTCCAGCAGATGCTGTTGAGGTCACCTCGCGCTCCTGCTGCCGTGGCCTCTGCTGCCTGCAGGACCTGGAGGTACCCTGGGGCTGCTTCCCCACGCTGACCAGGGTGCTGGGATGTTCCCTGGTCTCCTGGCGCCTCCCTGTGCCTGCGGTGGGACCCCTCCCCACTCCTGAGTCGCATCCCCTCTGTTAGAGGCACGGTCACTCTGGGACAGACACTGTCCCCTCTCACCCCCAGGCCCTTGTCTGGGCCCTGCCGGGGTGCCCAGGGCACACTGGCCATGGGGGCGAGCTCCCTGCCCTGCAGAGGGGAAGGGGCTGCAGGACAGGAGCAGCCCTGTGCCCACGGGTGTCCTCAGGCTGTCCGTGCGGGATGAGTGACAAGAGAGACAGCGGCAGGAGCTGTGCCGAGGAATTGCAATGCCCTCGGGGCCCGTGGCTGCCCGCAGGGGCTGAGGGGAGGGCGGGAGGCTCCGCTGAGGGACCAGCAGGTCGCTGTCCCCTGCCACACGAGCGGATGTCACTGCGTGCAGCAGAGCTGCTGACCAGGCGCACAGTGCGGGCTCCTGGGGGTGGCGGGGAGAGGTGGGGAGCCCTCAGCTCTGGTCCCCGGGGTGAACCCACAAAGTGAGGCAGTGACCTGCTGGGGTCCTGGCGCCAGCTGGGCCTGGGGGCCCTGAGGGGACAGAGGGAACACGGGGGGTGTGGCAGCGATGCTGCGCCTGTGTCAGGGCTGGGGGGGCAAGTGCTGCACAGGGAGCACGGCCAGCTCCCACCGCTCCTGTCAAGTGAAGAGAGAAGGACTCAGCACTGATTAATTATTTAGATTAGAGCAATCCAAAGAGGATTGAAATACGCCTGGAAAATGGTGATTTGACAAGTGTGTCTGGGGGGGTGACAGGGCTGTCACCAAGCCCTGGTCTGGCTGGCCCACGGGGGAGCTTCCCTGGGGCTGGGGAGGCTGAGAGGGGACACAGCCCCTTCTTCTCACTGGCAGCGGCAAACAGAATAGGTTTTCCTTTTTCTCTGCCTGAGCTCTGTAAGCAGCTCGGAGTGTGACTGGAAAAGCAATGGGGCTGGGAGAGGGAATCCCACCATTGCACAGCCTCAAGAGAGGGAATATTTGATGAAGCCGAGTCCTGTGAAGAGAAAGCAGAGGCTGTTACCATCACAGATACTTCAGCACAGATGCCACAGAATAAAGAAGCCAGGCTTTGTAAAGAGCCTTTGTATTATTTCCTGCCTCTCCAGCTTCACTGAAGTGAAAATGAGGCATTTTTTTAAGAGTGAGGGAAAAAAAAAAAAAAAGAAAAGCAGAACAACTTTTTGTCTCTGCTGAAAGCTTGATGCTGTGCTTTAACTCTTCCCTGAGCTCGTCCGCCAAAGACAAGCTCCTTACAGGCTCTCCGGGCTTCAGTGCAGAATGGGTTTTCTTTATCAGACCCTGGTGAGCCACTTCTCTGAGCAGACAGATGTGCTGGGCTGGCGGAGGGGAGCTCAGCTCGGCCCGGCTGGAATCAGCACCAGGGGCTGCAGCCCAGAGACGCCAAGTGCCATCGAGCACAGCTCACAACGCCAAGTGCCATCGAGCACAGCTCACACCGTCCCTGCGGGGCCAGGGAAGGGCCACTGGCGGTTCTTCAGCCCCACCCGTGTGCTACCAGGTGGCCCCTTCCTCCCCTTCCTTCGAGGCATTACTCTGATTCTTTCTCCAGCCATGGCTGGGTCCAAAGCCTCTGCCTTGCCAAGAGCTCCGCTCCTCTTAGCATTGAGAACTTTCTAAGTTGCAGCCAAGGCTTTTGTTCCCCTCGCAGCCATCACAAATGAATGAAGAGCTCCATTCTCTTCTTTGTTTCACTCCTTCAGAGCAGGAGCGCACTGGCTTTGTGCAGGGAAGAGTAGGAGGAGGGAGCAGCCCAGCTGTGTGACACATCTCGGGGAAGGGGACGTGCATCCACACTCCTGCCTCTGCTCCCCGGGAGCTGCTGAACGAGGGCTCATGAGCTGCCCTGTTACCCCTGGATAAGCTGCACCTGCGCATTGACACCTGTGCAAAATCCCCCCAATACTGCTTTTTACCTGGGTTTTCCAATAGGAACCACGGGAGGGACCAGATGCTGATCCTTGCTGTGGCGGGTGAGGAAGACCACTGAAATCCTGCTGGCGCATTCTGGGCTGTTGGGGAAGCCTCCACCTTCTGGTTCCAATCCGTCCTGGCTCATCCCCTGTGTGTTCAGGCTGTGATGCTTCCCGTGGCAAACGATGGCACGTGCTCCCTCCTCTTACTGGCTTGCCTCACCAGGCTGGGATAAGGCGTTTCTCCTTTACCTCTGGCTGCGGGCAGACAGCCACAGCTCTGGTATGGTGAGAAGGTGGGGCACAGCTGCCTGAAGGACTCCACCCTGACCTACAAATAATGCAGGACACTCCAGGCCAGAACTGCTACAATTCATAGGGCCGTGAGATTAAAGGATGTTTGAGAAGAGAACCCTGAAGTCCCATAAACTTCATACATTTCTATTTATTGTAGAATATTCTACAGTTTCTACATACATATTTCTTCATATCTACGTACATATGGTACAAGGGGGGATGGCTTCACACTGACAGAGGAGAGATTTACTTTTGGTGTTAGGAATGAATTCTTCACTAGGAGAGTGGTTGAGCCCTGGCAGAGGCTGCCAAGAGAAGCTGTGGCTGCCCCATCCCTGGAAGTGTCCAAGGCCAGCTGGGATGGGGCTGGTCACTCCAGGGGCAGGTGTCCCTGCCCGTGGCAGGGGGCTGGAAGGTCCCTTCCAACCTGAACCATTCCATGATTCCATGACACCTACATGCATTCTACGCTTCCTCCTGAGCTCCAGCTGGAATGTAAGAGGACAAGAAATGTGTGGCTGGACTTGTCCTCCCCGTGTCAGCATTCAGGGAGCACTGAGAACAGTGCAGCAGTCCACAGGGTGAAAATTGCTCATCAAATAACGTTTAAACTTTCCAGACAGCAACCCCCTGGCCAGAAGGCAGGAGGGCCTGTGAACCTGCTGAGAAGGCTGTGCTGGGGGAGTTGGCCACACTCATTTTTTCCCCTCAGATTGTTACTTTCCATGCTTGTGGCTTTCAGAAGCTTCCCTGGAAGCCGCCAAAGCCAGGTCAGATGGGCTCTGAGTAACCTGGTCTCGCTGAAGATATCCTTACTCATTGCAAGGGGAGTGGTCCAAGTGGCCTTTAAAGGCCATTACTTGCTCATTGTCTCAGGGGCTGTGGTGAGCATTTCGGCAAGTGAATCACTCTCTCTTTTGTACACTTTTTTTGGTTAATATTGTTGCCGTTACTCTTTGTTTTCTTATCTCATTGCTGTTTCCAGTAACTTGCTCTTATCTCAAACTCGATCTTTGCCTTTTGTGCCTCCAATTTTCATCTCCATTCCCCTGCAGAGGGAAAATGGGAGGGGGCAGTGAGGGAGCAGCACGTGGTGTGCAGTGTTTCAGTGGGAACTCTGGATTGGAGAATACCAGAAAAACCACAGCAGCCTTCTCTGGTGCCGAGTGTGGGACAGTGGCTTGAGGTAACAACAGATCTGGCCAGAATGAGTAGGAAACAAATTCGATCTAAGCATTTGTTATATTAGGCACAGAGCAACTGGCCACAACGTTGCTTGGTCTGTTGACGTGGGTGTGGTACCTCACCTTGTCTGTATTTTCATATATTCTCTCTGTGCCCGTCACAGTGCTCCTTTGGAGAGCAGGGAGAAGGGTCAGGGTCGCTCTGTGGGTGCACTGTGGGATATTGGTTTAGGACGTGGTAACACTGAGGACAGAAGTATTCAGCCCTGAAGCACAGCTCCTGCTGGCACCCCAGCTATCAGGGCTGGGCTGGGTGTTCGGAGGGAACGTCTCTGCCATACATCATCCACTGATGTTACCTGGAGTACGTGGATTGGTCTGATCGCACAGCGAGCTCGGATGGGGAACCCCAATTGCCCTGGGATCTTGGAAATCATCACAAACTGGTCCTAAGGTGAAAATTTCAAACTGTCATCAGAAGAGGAGGAGATGGAGGAGGTGACGTGTGCTGAGGAGGCCCCACCCATATAATCAGCCTCCTGAAAACGAAAAGCAATGTGCTGTCTTCACTGACAGCTCCTGCCTTGTTGCAGGGATGCACTGAACATGGAAAGCTGCTGCATGGGGCCCTACACGGTGGGTGGCAGAAGGTATTGAGGGACAATGTGGATCAAATCAGGTTGCAGAGGTGAGGAGGCTGGAATAGCCCCCCCAGAGCGTCCACACAGAGCTCTGTGTGGGTGAGAGAGGGGTTTCAGCAGAGTAATAGAATCACAGAATTACAGAATCTCCTGCGTTGGAAGGGACCCCCAGGATCATGGATCCAGCTCTGCCCTGCCCAGACCCCCCAACAGCCCCACCCTGGGCACCCCTGGAGCGCTGCCCAAAGGCTCCTGGAGCTCTGGCAGCCTCGGGGCCGTGCCCATTCCCTGGGGAGCCTGGGCAGTGCCAGCCCCCTCTGGGGGAAGAACCTTTCCCTAAAAACCATCCCCAATCCCTCCTGGCCCAGCTCCAGCCCTGCCCTGGGTGCTGTCCCTGTCCCAGGGCAGAGATCGGAGCTGCCCCAGGGAGGAGCTGCAGACACCTGGAGGTCTGAGCTCAATCCCCTCTCCTCCAGCTGGACAAACCAAGCACTCTCCAGCTGCTCCTCCTATGGCTTCACCTCGAGATCCTTCATCAAAGAAAGACCTGAGCTGGAAGGGACCCACAGGGTTCTCAGAGTCCAAGTCCACTCCAGCAGACCTGGGTGAAGACTTGTCTCCTCAGCTCCTCTGTATAACAGGATCTGCACTCATCCCTGCCCAGTGGAGCTGGTGTTGCTCCCACAGACTTTGCTCTTTGTCACTTGGATCCCACAGCCATTTATTTGACTGCAATTTCACAGTATATGGGCAAACTCAGCTGTAGAATTAACATCTCCAGCACCAAGCTGCTGCCTGTGTGGGGACAGACAACTACATTTATATGGAAGCTGACCCTGAGTGATGAACTGTGGGATAAAAATTGAATTAGAAAAAAAAAAAAATCAGCTTCACTGGTTCTGTGCAAAGACCAGAGGAGAAGCAGCAATCACAAGCAGCCACATCAACCCTTCCAGGAGCATCCCAAGGTAAAATTCCATTCCTAGAGCTCAGTCAGCCCTGGTGTTTCGGGTCAATGTGACCTGAGCACTTCTCTGGGGTTAAGCACAGGCTGAAGAGCTGTGTGGAGTGACACTCGCAGCAGGGGAGCTCAGGTCCTGCAGCCTCATGTCACAGACCCTGTTGTGTGTTTTATGGACATGGACAGGCTCGTGTTTCTGTGCCTCTGCTCCATGCTAGGGCTGAGAAAACTGATCCCGTGGCAAGGATGCTCTTGGCCAGCCTTCAGAGACACCGAGGCAGGTTGGAAGTCTTATCTGCAGAGACAGATGAGGGTTTAAAATTGAACTGCAACATAAAATTCTGCTGTGAGCTGTCATATCCACGGTGTTTTATCATGACACCTCTCTGTCAAATGCATTGCTATTGTTTAATATCAATCACATCAATGAATACAAGTTTTATATACATTTATGCAAAATTTCAATTTCTGCTTACATTGCCTGGCTGTTAGAAATCACATTACTTACATTTTTCAATAGCAGCCTTGCTTTTTCCTGTAGGGGAACTATCAATAGTTTGATGTATTTTTATGTGGATCACTTTCTCACTGAAAACATTTGTAAAGCTTAATTCCTGTCGTCTATCCACTTCAGTGTGGTGCAGTCATAAACTACTGTGGGGAGGATGAACTTGGCATGATCCTGCTGGGGCAGGCATGTGGCTAAAATCAACTCCCACACTTGGGGCAGGGAGAGGAGAGCAACAATGGGGTGGGAGAAAGGGTGAACAAGTGGGAAGTGAGGGGCTGCTTCTGTTGAAGTTCTTGTTCTTCTTCTCAACCATTGTTACTATTTTAAGTATTGGTCGTTGGCATTTTATGTGCCCTGGAATTGTCCTGGGTGCTTGTTCTGTGGACAGGATACAATGCAGACATCCAGATCCTCTGTGTCCGCCCATGGTCCTCCTCCAAGGATGGCTCAGGTTTCCCTGTGCATGGATGGTCTGTCAAGAGTGAATTCTGCTGAGTGCCCCAGAGACTGCTCGATGTCAAATATGCCTTGTTGTCCTCCTGAAACAGCCTAGCTGTGCCCAGAGCGCCAGGAGAGGGAGAGAAAAACATTTGGGATCCCCAGGAGCTGCAGTTCATGCCTATTCATCAGCAGGGTTCTTACCAGAATGGTGATCCTGGGCTTAGTCTGATTAGTGAGACATGCAGAGCCATTTGTTATCTGCTCCTCCAGTGATGCGGGCAGAGCACAGGCCATGTAAAATGTGCCAGGGCTGTGTAACGAGATGATAATTAAGCAATGATATGCAACCAGGGCTGTCAAAGGGTGAGACCAGAGCAAAACAAGGCAGCTGCTGCCAGGAGGTGAGTCTGGGCAAGGGAGAAAGGTTTTCTCTCTCAGCAGCCTTTATTCCATGGATTTCAGCAGGATGGGTGACAAAGATCAAAGCCAGGCCATGTGTCCACAGAATTAACAGCTCCGCCTCACCTGCTGATCCCTGAAAGAGAAACATCAAGACCATGAGCAGCAAACTATGGGGAAACCCAGGCAGACTTGGGAAAGGCAAAGCTCCTGCCTGTCCAGGGTTTTTTTGCAGGCTGGGAGGCAGAGGAGGGACTGCTGTACCTGGGCTGGGAGGCTGCAGCGCTGGGAATCTGCTGCAACTGCTGCTCTTTGTCCCCACGCTGGGTTTTACCACCTGGCTACGCCGAAGTGTGGGCTGTTCGCACAGACCCAGCTGGCTCAGAGCTGGAGCTCTTCCCTCGCTGCTTCATACTTGGCATTACTTGGCACCGTGCAAATTCTGTCTATCAGGCAATCTGCTCTCCTCCAACCAATCTCCATCTCCACCACCTCCATCATCTCCATCTCATGTCCATCTCATCTCCATCTCCATGTCCATCTCCATCTCCATCTCTCTCTCATCATCTTCCTTCCCCACAGTTCTGTTGTTTACAGCTGTCCTTCACAAAATTCCCTCCACCACACTCTTATTTGATGAGAATTCCCTGCCTGTTTGGAGATCTGCTATTTCTGTCCAGAACTTGGCATCTTTACAAATGGGCTTTACCATCACTGGCTGGACCTGGTTTTAATCCAAATCTGTAAAGCCTGATTGTGCCTGGGCTCTCTATCCTGTCAGCCACATGGGTGCTCTCCCCTGCAAATGAGAACGGATTTGCTGGGCAGTGGCTGTGTTCCATAACATTGTTCTGACTGGCCTTGATAATATTCCTAGCCTTTAAGTCTTTATTAATTCAATTCTGTATCAGCTTTGCTGCTTCTCTGCCAAGGACTGATATCACTGGAGAATGTTACCCTGCAAATTCAGCCTTGACACATTAATTTACACTAAGAAACCTCATGCTTTTCTTCAGTTACCCCGTGACATATTGAGTTTGACCCTTTTTTCTCCTTTTTGTCAGCATCCAAGGGTGTAACTGCCCTTGTGTTCTTGCTGGGCTGTTAACCAATGTTCCTGGGAATCTATCTCCCCTGAAGGATGGTCAGTGCTTTCTCCTGGTGCAGGGACTGTGGGTATGCTGCTGGATCTCAGCTTTCCTCGAGGAATGTTAGAGACAATTAGCAACACACTGGGTGTGTTTTACATTAGGGGTCATTGGCTGGAGACAGAAATGACACGAACTCAGCAGGCATCCTCAACAAGCAGCACTGAGTTTATTCTGGCCACCTCTTTCACAGGGGGTTTGAATTTCCCAGGTCTAGACACCGATTGGTTGGGATCTCTCTCTGCCCAGATCTCTGGCCAGTGCTGTTTCTGCATCTAGCCTTGAACAGGGGTGGCTGAGGTCCCTGAGTTCAAATCTCTCCTATCACTGTTCACCCAGGGACTGGTTCTACTTCTCTTCCAGAACCAGGCTAGCCAAACTGGGTTTGTGTTGTGGCCAGATTTATCTTGTCCAGCTGCAGACCGGCTGTACTGTGACCTGTGTGTGTTTGTGTTAGCTGTGGATGGTATTTCAAGCCGTCAGAAGCTGCCTCTCTCCTCATCTTGCCCTCAGGGTAGGAGCGTGCCCCGTGGGAGGGGGACTGTGGCATTGCCTGCCCTTCTCTGGGTCCAGCTCCTTCCCCACTTCCCTGCTGCATCCCACCCCAAACTGCTGCCCTTGAGAAACGGTAACATCCTCTTTACAGATTCCTCATCTTCCTTACACCACGGATTTTGTTATATTAATGCAACAGGGATTTTTTTCTTCCACTTTAATCTTTCCAGACATCTGTGCTGTCCCTGCAGCCTCTCTCCATATTACAACGTTCACACTCTTGGTTTCTTTTTTCACTTTGGCACTTGTCCTTGCAGGTGCTTAGGAAGTCCAGGGAGGACTGGGGGCCACCCAGGCTCTCCTGCTGGCAGTGCTGATCCCAGCAGGGAGCTGGGCTTAGCAACTGGAGCTGATCCTCCTGGCGCTGTAATTATATTGTGAAGACACTTGAAAGTTTCTGTTGTTAAATATTTAATGCTGTAAGAGGAATAAGGCCCTGAATGTGAATTTTCTGATGAACGTCTTGCTCACCTGTGGATGTGCTGAGAGCCTCCCCTCTCCTTCCAGACACAGTGACCATGAATATTCATCCCGTTCCCGCCAGGGCTTGCCTCCTCTGTGAGGCCGCCGCCGGGAGCTCAGATAAGCAAGGAGGCTGTGGGGCACTTATCAGGACAGGGGGTGTGCAGAGAATGGCTCACAGGGGCATGATGTGACAGTGACTGAGACCCCCCCGTTTCAGGGGTGTCAGTGTGCGCCCGGCAGGGACACACCTGAGCCACTGTGCCTCGTTCACCTGGAGCAGGAGACGGGCTGAGAATGTGCCTCGTTCACCTGGAGCAGGAGACGGGCTGTGGGTGCCCCTTGTTCATCTGGAGCAGGAGACGGGCTGAGAATGTGCCTCGTTCACCTGGAGCAGGAGACGGGCTGTGCAGGTGCCTCGTTCACCTGGAGCAGGAGACGGGCTGAGAATGCCCCTCGTTCACCTGGAGCAGGAGACGGGCTGTGGATACACCTCGTTCACCTGGAGCAGGAGACGGGCTGTGCAGGGGCAGCGCGGGCTCAGTGGGTGCCGGGGGATCCGTGCTCAGCCCACGCTGAGGATAATCATCATTTACAGTGGCTGCTCAGTCCTAGGGCAGCATCACCTCCACCTGCTGTGGTACTACAGGTCCTTTGGATGCTGCAGTGAGGGGAGAGGGGCATGAAGAGGCAGGGCTGGGCAGCCCCCTTCCATCTCCTCTGGTGGGTTTCTTGGCAAAGAAATCAGTGACTTTGTTTAATGGCAGCTCCAGAGACTGCGAGAGTGGTCTGCACCAAATGGAAACAGAACCCTTGGGCTGTGCTTGCATGAGGAGTGGAACCTGGGGTTGGTCTGGAAAGACATTGCCTCAGGTGCTGGTGTGTTCAATATGGCCAGGGAAGTGCCACAGCTCTATGAATTCTATTTATAATCCTGATTTTTGTCCTCTCTGGCATTACTCCTCCATCAGGCAGGTGACCACTTTCGGGATGTTTCTTCTGTGAAAGGAAATGAGGAAGAGCTTTGCAGCCTGGCAGTGAATGAGGCTGCTCAGGCACTGTGGGCACTGGGCAGGTCCCACATCAGACTCTGGGCTCACCCTGCTCAACAAAGAGCGGAGAAATGAGGATGAGTCTCCTGGATGCTCCTCAAGCTGACAAGCACTCGCACTTGCACCATGTCTCTGTCCTACAGTGGAGAGGGGTCATTCCCAGCTGTGAAAATTGGGAGTGATGTCCCTCTTTAAAAGAGCCATCGTTGCATTGGCAGCTATCCCTTGAGAGGCCAGTGAGACAAATATCCTCTGCTTCCTCTATGATCAGTGGAGACTGAGAAGAATTTTTGAAATTACAAATTTTGTCCACAGAATTCCCTGATTCTCTGAATGTGAGATAAAAAGTCACCAGAAAACTTTCAGAAACAACTCAACTCGTGATTTTCCTGAGTTTTCTCTTTGCAGTGACAGCATTTCAACGAAACTGCAGATTTCCTTCTTCTGGTTATTTTTTCTCACAAAAATCTAAGCTTGTTTCATTGAGAAAAGGTTTTGATAGCAGAGCCTGAATCACCTTTAATTTATCACAACCACCAGCTTGCCCCAGCTGGGCTGGCAGCTTTGACAGCCAGCCCTTACTGATAGTCAGCACTGCTTCACACGTGTGTGACTGGGTGAGGGCAGATTTGGGATGGAGCCACCCCGTGCTGTCCAGCTCAGCTGCACTGATCCCTAGGCAGGTTTGCTCTTTTCTGCCCTTGACCACTCTGTTAAATCCTCCAGCACTGACACCCAGACACGGGTACCTGGGGGCTGAAGGGTGCCTGGCTGGTTCCTTGGGTCAGCACTCCCACAGGAAAAGGAACAGAAAGGGAAATGAAGGGATTTATCTTCCTGCTGGCCCAGGAACCTTTTGTCACCCCATCTGCCATCTCCTGCTGGGGCGTGCTTTGCTCTGGATCAGCTGGAGGAGGTGCTGTGCCTTGGGGCCCCCCTCCGCCCTTCCACCACCCTTTGGCTTTAGGAACACTCCTGCTGCGGCTGTGTGGCCTCCTGTGCCCCGTGGCCACCAGGTGCTGTGACAGCCCTGCCACAGCCTCTGCAGGGAGGGGCCCAGGACCACCTCAGGGCTCCAGGCGGACCCAGTGAGGAGGCACCTTCCTCCAGGCTCTCCTGGCACCAGTGATCCAGAGTGGGGCCTCCCCTGGCTCGGCTTGCACCCAGGAAACCCATTTACGCCCAGCTGGTGTAAATGGACTGGGATGTGTCCCTGCCCTTTGACCACAGCCCTTCCTGGGGCTCCTCACATCAGCACACAGCCCTCAGGGGAAGAGAACAGTTCCCTTCTGTGCTGACAGAGGCTGCCAGAGCTGATGGATGGACAGACAAAAAGAGCTCTGCTGACCTGGAAAAGACAGAGGAATTAAGGTTTCTGAGCATGGAGGACCTCAGAGCCAGTAAGCAAAGGTCTGGCCACTTTACAGGATGCAGTGTGGCAGCGACAGGCGGTCGGGGTTGTGTCCTCAGCCATTGCATTTACTTTCCTGTTTCTCAGCCGCCACAGCACGGGCCTGGCTGGGGAGTGAGTGAGGGGAGCTGTCTGCACACACTCCAGACCAGCTTGTGGGGCAGCCCAGGGAGCAGAGAGCCTCGGGTGCCCGCTGGAGGGGCTGCTTCCCAGGCAGGACTGGATCCCACCTGAAGGTGCACAGCTGTTCCAGCAGCCCTGGGTGACAGGTGTGCCACAAGGACCTGTCTGTCAGAGCTGGCAGGACCTTTTCACACGGGGTAAAGGTGGAGAGGGCAGTTTCTGAGTCACTCTCCGGGAGTCCAGCCATGCCCTGTTTTCATAGCGTCACAGAATCACAGAATATCCTGAGTTGGGAGGGACCCCCAGGATCATCCAGCCCAGCTCTGCCCTGCCCAGACCCCCCAACAACCCCACCCTGGGCACCCCTGGAGCGCTGCCCAAAGGCTCCTGGAGCTCTGGCAGCCTCGGGGCCGTGCCCATTCCCTGGGGAGCCTCTGGCTTTGCTGGAGATGAACGGCACGCACAGAGAGGGGAATCTCCCTGTGGCAGCTTTGGGCAGACAGAGCTGTCTGGTGCATGGTGTGGCTCTGGATGTGGTGCTGGATGACTCCATCTGAGGGTGAATGCAGCAGAGATGACACTCTGACTCAAGGTTAGATTTGATTTATTATTCCCAGGACCTTTTAGCACAGCAAAGCTTTTTGAGTTCACTGCAACAACCGCTCTTTGTTTTACTACCTTTATAAATCACCTCAGTGTACAAAAACGTAGGAACTGAAAATGTTAGTGTGGAATAAACAATTGCTAACCAGTGAGGCAAAAGAATCAATATTCATAAGATAAAGCACCAGTGTAAAGTGAACAATGATAATAAAGAGGAAATGAAACAAATCAAGGGGTGAGATTCCCAAATCTTACTGCCTAAACAAACTGTGCCTGAAGAGTTGCTGTGGACAGTGGATCTTACTGAAGGGCAATGGCCAATGCCCCTGGACACAGCGGGGCTCAGGGTGCCTCCTTGGCTCAATTTAATCCCTCCTAGATGTGTAGAAGCATGAACCTCAGCTGCATTTAACTGGCAGGGTTGGGATCATCAGGGAGAGATCAAGGGCATGCAGTGGGAATGGGGTGGGGAATAGGAGAGGGGAATTCATCTTGGGAAGACACTGGTGGTGATGCAGTGTGGGACGAGCCTGATGGTGACATCTGAGGGGGACAGAGCCAGGGAAGGGGTCTGCAGAGTTTTTCAGCAGCATGAGCAGCTCCCATAACGGGTGGGAAGAGGGCACAGAGGCATTGCTGGTACCTCTCTGGCACGGACATTCAGCTGCAGGAGCGCTGCGAGGAGGAGGGCAATCCCTCTCCCGGCCTGGGATGGGTTGCATGGCCAGGAGTCCCAGGCCCTCTGGGAACCTGCTTCTGGAACCCACCGGCAGCTGAGGCCCCTTCCTGCCCCTTCTCCAGAGCCTGGGACTGGTCCTGGGCACCACAGGGCAGCAAGACACTGGAGAATGGGGGTTTTTGAGAAGGGACTAAGCAAGAAGTCCTCTGTGCACAAGCACTGTCCGGGAAACCACGGCTGTCAGCTAAGGAGCAGGCTGGGAACCAGGCTTGGATAAATCTGGGCAGCATCATGCAAAGACTAGGATGCTGAGGGCTGGGCGTGTGTGTCTGAAGCCAGCAGGTGCAGACTGACTGGAGTCATCCAGGGCCACCAGCTCTGGGGTGGGAACATCTCCAGGTGGGACCAGGCCCCTCACCTGTGGCCGTTTCCTTCCAAGGATAAAGTGCGAGACAGCGAGAGGAAGCTGCTGCTGAGGGAGCATCACGTTTCATGGAAAGGCATTTCACAGGTCCCTCTGTGATGCCTGTTTTTGGGACTCCACTGGCTGGGAACCCTTGCTGTGCTCTGAGAACCTGGTGCTGCCCGTGGGCCCTCAGGGCCAGGCCCATCTCACCCAGGGCTACACCCAGAGTGCAGCGTCCTCGCTGTCACCCCGGGCACTGCAGGGAGGGCAGCAGGGACACAGGGGAGGGAATCCCACCCCTTGGCCGTACCTCAGATGGGTCAAACCCCAAAGCAGCCTCTGGTGCAGCCCACCCTGCCCTCCCCAGCAGCCCCAGAGCTGTGGTGCCCAGCCCCACACAGGGCTGGTGCTGCCTCAGGCACAGCCCCGAGCGTGTCTGTGACACTGGGGACAGGCTTGCACTGCCACTGGACGTGGCTTTGGTACGGGGGGTGTCCCTGGACCACGGCAGAGGGGCAGGGAGGGAAGCAGAGACCTGACATCAGGGGCTGGGGGGAGGCAGGAGAAGAGGTGACCTGTCCAGGGTGCCACACAGAGAGCTGAGAGGGACAGTGGCCAAGAGAAATGGGCAGAGATGCTGGGGAGAGCAGCTGAGCTGCACAAACAAACATAGATAACTGACAAAGCATGTGCCAGATAAATCACTAGAAGCCTCCTACCTGGCACACATGTAGATCTCTATAAACAACCTAACCCAGCAAACTCTTTTGAGGAAAAGATCAAAAACTTTTATCATTGTTGCCATGGTGATGCAATTAGGAGTAAGTGTGGCAGACTATTTTTTATCATCAGCCTTTGTAATAAACAAATAACCTGCAGCATACTCCAAAAAAAGGGATAGAGCTGGGCTCAGGCCATCTAATCATCAGACCCAGAGGCTGCAACTAATAAATCAAGGAAACAGAAGATTGTAAATTCCACCAGAGGTTACTTGGTTAAACCGAGCGCAGGTGTGGGAGACACTTGGAGCTGGTAGGGAGTGAATTAACGCCAGCTCTGGTCACTGTCAGCGCTCAGGCCCTGCTTTATGGTGGCAGGCAGCTCATCTCCAGGAGCCTCCCAGGAAATCCAGCATACCGGGCACGGGATGGCTGCCTCAGGGAGCTGTTCCCCTGGGGAAGGCGCTCCTCTGCCCTGGCTGGCATCAGCCAGGGGTTTGACTCCAGCAGAAACATGAGCAGCCCTGTCCTGCCAGAGGTCACAACCACCGCACGGATGAAGTTTGCTACTGCCCACACACGGCTGGAGCAAACTTAACCTCTTGTGTGTGTGCTGGCCCTGTGGTCCTTGTGCATCTCTGCGATCCCAAGCAGTTGGAAAACCCCTGGATTCTGCAAGCCATGGACCAAACCCAGCAATTGCTCATGCAAAAAAGTTGCACATTTGTCGCCCTGATTTTTTCAGCCTTCTCTTCTGTTTCACAGTTTCGTGTTCTGGGTTCTTTCTGCCAACGAGCTCTGCCAATTCAGAGATTCCTGCAGGATCCCACAACTCTGAGAGGCCGATCTCACCTGGGTTCCACCCGGGGAGTTTTTGGCCGTGTTCCCACAGCCCCCGGCCGGCCCAGCCACCACCCCGGGGCAGGGGTGGCCACCGTGGGCTGGCGCTGCTCGACGCCTCTGTCCCTGCAGGGCACTGGGAGGAGAAGCTGCTGGCACCGGCCCTGCCCTTGTGCCCCCAGCACAGCTGGCCAGGGGTGCCCAGGCCGGCAGGGCTCACCACGGGCTGTGCTGGGATGGCCACGGCCGCGGCAGTGCCTTGCCACCCCTGGAAAAAACTGTGCATGTGTTGTTTTGATTTTCCTCTTAAATACGTCCTCACACAGGAATTACCAGCCTCTCCAATTGGGCCAGCAGCATGTCCATCTTCAGAGCCACCAGAGATTGGCTCTGTCGGACATGGCGGAAGCTTCCAAAAGCTTCTCATAGAAGCCACTTCTGTGGCCCTCCCCTGCTACCAGAAACCAGGCTGTGCCAGCACAACTATAATGTGAAATTCTTATATTGATAACCCCTGACCCAACTGGTCAGAGCGTGGTGCCCGTAATGCCAAGGTCGTGGATGGGTCATCCACTTAAGCGTTGGATTTGGTGAACTTTATGGGTCCCTTTTTACTCAGTACTCTTTATTTTTTTATTCCCCTGCAGGAATTGTTTACTGGAAGGAGAGCAGACCTGAAAGCACTTCCCAAGGTGGAAAGGGATCTCAGGACCTGCAGGCCGGGAGAGGTTGCCTGTCCAGGCCATGCCCAGCTCACCCATATCCCTCCCTCCCTGCGAGGGTGACCCCCAGCACAAGTTGTGGGTCGTAATTCATAATCCCAGACTGGGTACCTTAGTCGGCCTCCCAAAATGCTTTGCTAGCCATGTTTGCTCAGTTCCTGCATCATATTCCTTCTCCCTCTGAGGAGAAGAGAGCCTGCTGAGCAGACAAATGCTAAAATCACCCGCTCTCAGCATCTACACCGAAGTCATCCTGTGTTCATCCCTGTGTTCATCCCTGTGTTCATCCCTGTGTTCATTCCTCTGTTCATCCCTGCTTTTCCTTCCAACCATCACTGAGCCCTTTGGGAGGGATGAAGGAACAAACCCCTGTGAGTTAAATGATAACATGTACATTCTGAATCCCACTGTGGAAAGCAGTGGGCAGCCAGCTGAACTCTTCTGAATGACTCATGAAAACCAGTCAAAAACCGTTATAGGAAATGACCCAGTTAAAGAAATCAGAATCTGCTCACAGACAATTTGCAAACCAAAGAATGAGTCCATGGAACCTGTTTCCCAGGGCCTGACTCATCCTCTCTAGTATCCTTTTTCCTTTCTTTCCTTTGAGCAGTTCAAAAAATTTGTATGAAATTGCTAGAGTATTTTATAGCTATTACTCACCAGCTCAGCATGATTAAATGCAACCTATAATACACATAAAGAGGGTAAAATTTCCAAAAAATGTCAGGCTGGCTCAGGAGCTAAATTTCCCAGGAGCCTGAAGTGTTGGAAGTGCTGAGGACTGCAACACATCATTTTGAGGCTCTACACCACCTTGGAGTGCTTCTCCTCCGCTCTCAGGGCTGCTGAGGCAATCAGAGGGCTGCTTACATTGCCCAGCCCTCTTCAGGTTTTGCCAGCTACAAGGAAGAGTCTCTTTTAACCTAAAAATCTCTTTTAGGATGAAACCTTTAAATTCAGGTAACCTTGGTGGATAGACTCATCCTTTAGCTGGCTCCAGTGATGAGAGAAGGACTCATCAAGTGCTTGATGTTGAAGGACTGCTCTGCCCCGGGATGAGCTTATCCTGGAGGAGGCTCCAACCTCCAAGGCAGGACCTGCTTGGAGGCCAAAGTTACAGAATCACAGAAAGTCCTGAGTTGAAAGGGTCCCACAAGGATCATCCAGCCCAGCCCCTGTCCCTGCCCTGTCCCCAACAACCCCACCCTGGGCACCCCTGGAGCGCGGCCCAAAGGCTCCTGGAGCTCTGGCAGCCTCGGGGCCGTGCCCATTCCCTGGGGAGCCTGGGCAGTGCCAGCCCCCTCTGGGGGAAGAACCTTTCCTGCCCTGCAGCCTGAGCCTGCCCTGGCCCAGCTCCAGCCCTGCCCTGGGTGCTGTCCCTGTTCCTGTCCCAGGGAAGAGATTGGAGCTGCCCTTCCTCTTCCCCTCACAAGGAAGTCGCAGCCTCTGGTGAGGTCTGACCCCAGTCTTCCCCAGCCGGACAGTACCGGTGCCCTCAGCTGCTCCTCACATGGCTCCCCTCAAGGCCCTTGGCATTGTCTTGTCCCTCCTTTGGACACTCTCCAATGGCTTCATGTCTTTCTTCTATTGCAGGGCAGAGCAGGACAGTTACTCCCACGGGATCTTGTTTTTCCTCCCCAAACCAGGAGTTCTGGTTTGGGCTGTGGCACAGCTGATTTTCTTCCCAGAATGGGACTGTGCTTTGGGTTTGTGCTGGGCACAGGGTTGATCTTACAGAGATGTTTTTGTTACTGCTGAGCTTATCCAGAGCTGAGGCCTTTCCTGCCTTTCCTACAGCCACGCTGGGGAGGGGCAGCCAGCAGGGAAGGCTTGAGCAGGGCGACACCTGTGGGAGGGTGGGAAGGGACACAGCGGGGGCAGGTGACCCCAACTGACCACAGGGATATTCCAGACCATGTGACACCATGCTCAGTAGTAGAGTATGAGGAAAAAGCAGGAAGGTGGGGACATGCAGAGCATTTGTCTTTCAAAGTAGCCATTGCACGTGATGAAATCCTGCTTTCCCAGAGGTGCCTGAGCACCTGCCTACCCGTGGGACGCAGGGAATGAATCCATTATCTTGCTTTGTGTTTCTTGTGTGGCTTTTGCTTCCCCTGTTAAAATGTCTTTACCTCAAGCCAGGAGTTTTCTCTTTTCCCTTTCCTGTTTTCTGCCCCATGTTACTGATGGCTTCCTGGGGCTCGGGGGCTGGCTGGGGTCAAACCTCAGCACAAGGGTCAGGAATTACATCTCTGGGAAGAGAAGGTGGCTGGGGAGGGATGAACCCCTGTCACGGTCTCAGAAGAGCCTCTTGCAGCTGAACCAGTGGATCAACGCCAATGAACTCGAGCCAGAGCTCAGGGCATGGGATAAACACAGCTCTGCTGAGCTGCTTCTTCCAGGGCAGATCCAGCCTCAGGCCCCCTGAAGGATCAGCAGCTTTGAGGTTTTACCCCTACGTGTGTCAGGACAGGCTGTACGAGGTGTGATGGAGTCAGAGAGAGCCCATACTCCCTCTCTGTCACCCACCTGCCCCTCCTGCTCTGGGACATGAGGCTGCATCCAGGCTGCTTCATCCCACGTGTCCAGCACAGGGAAATCCAACCTTCTGGCCAGAGAAAATCTTTACCTGGTTTGTAAAATAGAGCAAAATTAAAGAGAAAACAATCTGCCTCTGAGAAATTTCTGAGCAACACATTGTACCAAAGGAAAGCAAATCAAGGGAAGAACGGGGAGGGAAAAGATTTCTGATCCCTCTCAGGGAGCTTGAGCAGCCAGCAGGGAAGGCTTGAGCAGGGCGTCACCCTGGCCCTGCAAGCTGGGGGTGTTTGCAAAGAAGGGGTGAGTCAGCAGCTCCTGTTCCCTCAGCAAGAGTCATCCTGGCTTTTAATAGCTCCCCGTTAGCTCAGGGAGAAGGAGCAGCTGACCATGAAACAGCAGCAAGGACATCTGAGGTGGCCTAAAAATGTAACGTGTGAATGATATGTTTTTAAATAGAGTACACAAGGGAAAGAGACAACTTGGGATAAATCCAGAGCTGAAAATCCACTTTGGGGGAGTGAGTGAATGTGAGGTGAAGACTGAATTATCATATTGCTCTCAAGTGAGAGGCAAGGGTTGAGCTGTCAGACCCAGAGCCATTCCTGGGAAAGCAGTGAAAAATTTCCAAATAAAAGACACTTTAAGTGGGAAAGGCTCATGATTCTCTGTACCCACCAGAGTTTCAGCTGAGGGAATGTTCTGGGCCCTCAGCTGTCTACCTGTATCAAACCCCAATGTGTTACAAGACAAATCACAAATCCTTTCCAAAGTAGGTGTCACATTTAGTACTTCTCTCCTTTCAGAATGTCAGCTGCCACAGCAAAGGAATGAGCCTAGCCTGAGATGATTTCTTCCTCAGAAATCCACACCTGACATTTTTATTACTTTATCTCTTTGGTGGTTGTAACCTAATTGCTTAATATTGTTTGCCAGAAAAACCTCCACGCTCTGGGTTCAAGCTATTATTTGGAGATGACTGTAATTTCCACCTCCCTTCCTCCTTCTTCTGAAAAACAGATATTATACCCCTGCCTCAACCCCTTCTCACCCTCCCATGTTCCTACGGCTCTCTCAAAGTGATGCAAACAGTTCAGGAGCAACTTCAGCTGAATCCATGAGCACTCTGGGGGTGTCTGCAGGTGCTGGGATCTGAGTGCCTTGTTCTGGTTCAGCCATCTCTAACTCATCCCTTCTCACACCTGGCCTGTCTCATCTCTTTGTAGAACGTTGCCTTACACAGCTTGTTGCAATTATTTCTTTATTCTGAGAGCGGAAGGATGTGCTCAATGCTTCAGCCTCATCTGTGTCATCTGTTATTTGCTGTCGCTGTCCCGCCGGACCAGGCTTCCCTTTGTCACCTCCAGCTTTGAAGGTATTTCTGGAGCTTTTTCCCCTGTGCTCTTTCTGCTCCTCGCCAGCCTGGCGTGTGCTGGGAGTGATTGTGCTGCCACTCTCCACGCTCTGCACTCACGTGTGCTCACTCCCATTCACTTCGTTCCTAAGTCCCGAAGAGCTCGTAAAGCAGCCGTAATGGTTTTTACTCTTCCTTTCCTCTGCACCAGAATCGTTTGCTCTTAAAGGAAGATGCAACTGCAAACAAGGGACAGAGATGTGGGGAGGTGCCACTGCTGCAGGACACCCCCGAGGGGTCCCTGGGTGAGGAGGGGCTCTCTTTGAGCCTTCCTGTGAGAGCGGGGTTAATTTGGGAAGGGAGCAAAACCCGAACTGCACCCTGGGCTCCCCTGTGATCTGCACTCCCTTCCATCCCTTTTGTTTGATAATCTCACTTCTTGTCAGTAGCCACCTGGGAACGGATTTCCTGCCAGGGTAATTAACTCCTGTGGCACTATTCTCTCTGCCCACGTCATTTTTTGGCCGTGTTTCAGCCTGGTACAGACACTGGTGGCCGGGGCGTTCAGGTGAGGACTGGCAGGCTGGCAGGATGGCTCTGGTGGCAGTGAAGCAGCTCTGAGGGTCCTGTGGCCTCGTGTCTGTGTCAGTCACACGGAGAGCAGGGGTCTGCAGGCCCACAGGAAACACAGGTTGATCTCACCTGGATGGGGGATGAGCAGAGCAGCAGCTCCCTGGATTGCAGTTCAGGGTATTTGTACAGCACCATTTTATTTATATTTTATGTGTTTGATTGGGTTCCTCAGTCCACGACAAAACTTCTTTGGAAGGCACCAAGGTTGGCATCCCTAAAGTGATATTGAAAACATGCTAAGAGGTGTGTGTGAAGGTCAGTTAAGATTGTGAGATCCAGGAGAAGGGCTGGAGACATTTTATGCCAGCTTCAAAGAAACGTGGATAGTGAGGAACCATTAGAAATTTTGTTTTATGCCAAAATGCAGCTTAATAGAAGAGTAGGAGAGAGCTCCAGGAGACCTGGGGAGCTGCTGGGTCCCTGCTGTCCTGGTGTGCCCAATACCTGTTAAAAATTGAGGTGTCTTAGCTGAGCTTCCCAGGTCAGAGGTGGAGCCAGAGGTACACGGCCTTCAACGTAGGAACATACAGCTTAAACCCATTTCTGCCTTAAAAAGAGACTTCCTAGAGTCTTCAGCTGGGCTCTCCTGACTTAGACTCAGGTCAGGCTTGGCACAGGAATGCTCTGAAATCATTCAGCTGCTTTGTGTCCTTGGGCAGAAGTTATTTTTCCTGAGCCAAGTTATAATCCACAATCTGCTTGGCCAGAAACCTTTAATAGCTGGTGATCTTTCATCTGCTCTGCCAAAGGAGAGACACAGGAAATAGGTGTTGGTGTTCTGGGTCTGAAGATACAATACAAGGTTGATTTTTGCTTGCCTGGGTAAGCACAGTGTGGAGGTCAGTGGGTTAATTTCTGACTTGCAGCAATTCAAACGCTGATAATCCAGCCCTCTGTGAACGGATTCAAATTTTGTTCTCATCTTTAGAAGCCATCCAGCTCCTGCTTTGAGACCCTGTTTTTTGGCACACTCCTGCCTGACTACTTTATAAAAACAGAAGAGGTGTTTCTAGAATAGCATCACTCACTCCTTTGGAAGCAGCTTCTGTGTCCTGATTGTCCCAAATAACTCCTTGCGAAGAAAAAGGGACATAAATTCAGTGCATCAAACTGTCTCAGGACACAGATTTGGTTCTTCAAAGATGAAGTCCTGTCCTAGAGCTGGAATCCAGCGCAGTGTGAGAGGCGGTGGTGGGGAGGCACCTCTGGAGGGCTCTGGTCCAACATCTACTGTGGCAGGACTGCCGCCAGCACTGGGACAAGCCAGCTGTGCCTTTCATCAGCCAAACATGGAAAAGCTCCAAGGATGAAGAACCCTCTGTGACCTGTTCCCAGGCTGCACCACCATCCAAGCATGTATTTTCTTTCCTTGTGTGGAATTTGAACTTCTCAAGCTGTAACACGTGGGTCTTGCCCCATTTCCTCGCTGCCCCTTGTTGTGCTGGCTGTTCTGCCTAGGAAGTTTGGCTCTGTGGTCTTCAGGACTTCTAGGAACTGCAGGTTCCTCTTACATCTCCATGGATCCACCTTTTCCCCTGTGCTGTGGGTTGAGTGCCCACTGGAATGGTTTACTCTTTTTCTGCTGTGAGATAGGATTGGCAGAAAAACAAAGCAAGCTCAAAACTTAAAGGGTATAAAAGCTTTATTAACCTAACTACAAGAGGAAAGAAAAAAAAAAAAGAATCAGAATAAAAATTTCAAAACAATTCCTCTCCCCCAAGAGCTCCTTTTCTTTCTCACTGACAACGTGCAGAGAGAAATCTTGGAACCTAGGTCAGTTTGCCACTTCTAAAATAGACTTTCATCAGTTCTTATAGAGAAGTCTCTTTTTCCATGCCATGGAAGCTTCACCACAAGAAAAACAGTTCTCTCATGGCTTCAATTCTCACAAATAGCAGCGGTGCAGGAATCTGCATTTGTGAAGTCCCTCCCATTTCATGCAGCCTTCCCACAGCTGCACTGTGGGCCATGTAAACTCATGGGGTACCATTTTAAGGATGAGCAGTTCAAAAGCAAAGGTTCTCTTCATCTCTCTCTGAGATAATTTTTTATCTATGGGAACAGAGACCTTCTTCTCTTCCTGGGGGCAGGTATTCATCTTCATCTCATCCCTCTTTCTCTCTGTTCAAGCTTCTCATAAGATCACAGCTACTTCAGCATTTATTTGCTGTAACACAAATGCCTTTGCCCATATCTGCAATTTGAACACTCTTCATCTCCCCATCTATGTCTTCCATGACTTAAAGGGATATTCTAATATATCACCATGGCTTTACAAAAGAATTTCAACCTAAAACCAAGGCAGCTCCTCATTCCCTTCCCATCTAGGATGTGACTCCTCCTTCACTGACCTTGATGTCTTCATGTTGTCTCTCTGTCTTTTCTCTCACTCAGAGAGGATTCAATGTTTGGCAAGTTTCATCTGTGCAAGGAAAGAGTTAATATCTCGCCCGGGGCCTGCAGAGATCACGACGGTTCCTGTTGGACCAGGGTGTCTCGATTTTTAACGTGTATTCACAGAGGTGTGTTCAACTTTCTAGTGGTCTAAGAAGATGCCAATATTCAGAACCAGTCACTGATTGGTTTTGCCACAGCTTTTCTTGGAAACATCACTTCCATGGGCGGCCTCTTTCCTCACAAAATGTGGGTCAGTGGAAAACCAGCACACCCTGGTTAGATGAGCCTGGCTCCTTCAACGCTCTCCACAAGACTGGCGCCTCTGACTACCACGGCAGCTACAGCTGGACCTTCTCCGGTTTCTCCAAATTCCTTTAGGACCAAGGACCCGAGTCCTGAGGGGAGGGTGGAATCATAGAACCGCAGCACCTTTAAGGCTGCAAAAGTCCTCTGAGAGCGCTGATTCCAACCATTCCCCCAGCACTGCCGAAGCCACCACTAGCTCATGTCAGTGCCGCATCCACGTGTGTTTTGAACACTTCCAAGGTAGCTTCCCTCAGCCTTCTGGCCATGCTCCTCCCGAAGTGCACCAGTTGGGGGTTTATCTTTTTTGCAATTAGAGCTCACTGTTACCTTAATATTCAACTTTGGGTCTGCTGTAACCACCCCAGAGTCCTCTCCAGCACTGGCAGGCTTGATTTTGATGGAAAGTGAATGGATTTGTTTGACCTGATATGAAATATTAAGTCTCCATTCAAGATGACATTTCATAAATTACATTCCAGCCAAATCAAGGAACACTGAAATGTTTTGGGTTTTTTTTTTCAGTAAAGGTCTTTACTCCTGTCACAAAACACAACTGGGATGGCATTCTTGGAGTAAAATCCAGGAAGACCGAGGACCACGGTGAGGCTGTGATTTTGGCTCCATGAATGCACAAACCCCTGGAAGCTGTGTTGGCTGGGTGTGCAGTGTAGGTGCTTTTACCTGGGCCCAGTGTCTGTAAAGCCCAAATGTGGCTCCACGTGACCCCTGGCAGGACACACACTCGTAGGAAATTCAGTTATGGATTCAAGCCTAGCTAATGAATGAAAACAGGGGACATGTCCCTGTGCTCTCAGGAGTGTTTCTGTTCAGCGCTCCAGCATTTTCTGGGCTCTTGGCTGTTCTGGGCTGGTGTTGGCCTGGCAGGCTGTGAGCTTGGATCCTGCGGTGCCAGCCCACAGGGACTCACACCGACCCCAATATCCATTTGGCCCATTATTACTCTTTACTATTCCCACCAGACTGGTATTTTCCTTCCTGAAAAAACATAACTCGATAGTGTTGTCATTAAATCCATTCCGGAAATTAAATAAATAAAATAAAAAACTACGAAATAACAGCACACAGACTTGTCTTTCCCATCACCCTGCAATCGAGGTCTGAGAAATGCTCTGGGATGCCTCTGTCTGCTGAGGGCTTCCCCTGAGTGCTCTTCTGCCTCACCTTTTCTCCTGCAGTTCCCCCCAGGCTGCCTGAATGTGAACATGAATGTGGCTTTTGTGGCAACAGCTTTTGCACAGTTCTGGCCTCCCAGCTGTCCCTCCAAGTTCTGTTTTACTTCCCATGGTCACAGGACCCTGTGTGCCTCTGCAGCTCAGCCAGGGGCTCAGTCTGGCTCTGTTCTCCCCCGCACGCTGCAGCCCTCCCCTGCCCTGGGCCACAGTGTGGGCAGGATGTGCTGATTTGGGGCTGCTGGCCCCGTGCTTGTGGTGCTCTCCTGCTTTGAAGTCCTTTGTCACACAGGTTCTCCTGCCCTCTGACTATGAGCTCAATCTGGGTGCAAGGCAGGCAGTAACAGAGGTTTTAGAAAGGTTTTGTGAAGACTGTGAGCACTGGAGAGTCGTGAACATTCTCTGGTCTGATGGTCTGATAGCTAATTAATCTGCAGCGGAAACTGTGTCATACTTCAGTTGGCCTGGGCCGATTCCAGGGTCACCCCACAGAGCCCTGCGTGTGCGTGCCTTCCAAACTGAAGAGCCCTTCGCTCTCAGAAGTACCTTCACCTTTTACCTGATGAGCTCAGTGTGCTCAGCTGCTCTGGTTTTAGTTTCCCTGCACGTCAAAATTCACCTGAGCTTTCCTGTGGACACTTGCAATTTTTTAATCAATCTTTTGAAAGCACGGGGTGTGGACCTGAGCATGGCCTGTCCTTTTGCCCCAGCAGGGCTTGCAGCACAGCCTGTGCTTGTGCCAGTGCTCGTCAGGCCAAGCTGCTGGGCAGTCCCTGCTCCTCAGCACAGGGAGATCTCTGGATCATCCCTGGAGCACCTGGCACAATGCAGAACATGGATCCTTGGGGCCTCTTCACCTTCCAACGCTGGAAGCCCTTCTAGAAGCTGACCTGCAACCAGAGTGCAGCTGCCTGGAAAACCTGGAGCCCCCGGCACACATCCCACAGGCAGTGGGGTGCAGCCTGTGCTCAACCTCACAGGGCACGGGGACCCCTCACATTCACCAGGTACCACCCAAAAACTCAAGCAAAGGCAGTGCAAGCAGAGTCTCATTTGGAATGCTGTTACGCACACACAGGCATCTTCAACACTCCTGGTCACGCTGATACCTGTCTTGAAAGCCAGTGTCCTCAGAATGGGGAAGAGTGCCAGCCCCCTTCTGGTAAAGAGACCTGAACTGAGAAATGTGCGTGGAGGGATACGGAGGAGATCTCAGGCACCCAGAAGTTCGAGAACCAAATGAGCAAAGTGAGCGGATTAACTGAGTGCATCTGCTTGGCACGGAGCCATGGTGGACCATTAACATTTGCTTTAAGCAAGGCTATTAATGAGGCCTAGGACAGGAGCCAAGTACACGAGCCAGCAATGGGTTTGATTATCCTGACTCAAACACTGAGTTGGTGTCTGACACTCCTGGGCAGCTGGGTTATCCCGATCCTGAGATCCAGCTCTGCCTCCTGAGCAGAGGTTGCAGGTTTCTCCGCTTGCAGGAGCCTGCACTGGGCAATTTTGGTGTGCAGTTCTCCCAACAGGAACTGTTGTGTCCACGTCTTTGTTCTCCGTCTCTCCTCACCCTTCAGCCAGGACATCATCGAAGGCTGTGAGGGTGGACCCACCTTAACATATTTGAGCGGGTCACTTGAGTCACCTGAGTGTCACCTGCAGCCCCAGAGCTCTTTGGTCAGCACCTCCCAGTTCTCACTGTGGTCACTGCTGTCAGTGCAGTGTCCAGGGCTGGAGGAGCCCTGCTGCTGGGGAGCCACCATCCACATTGGATTGTTCGTTCCCATCTGGTTTGCACAGGGCCTTGCTGCCCCGGCTGAGGCGGTGCTGTGCTTTGTAGCTGCTCCTGGGGATGGCAGATCCTGTGTGAGGAGCGAGAGTGGGAACAGCCTTGGATCAACCACCTTCAAACTCAGCTCTCTGTCCTGAGGTCTGGGGGGTGGTGGTGCTGGAAATGCCCATTGAATGAAACCTGGAAGGTTCTACAGGCACTCCTGCACGTGATTGTCACACAGGGAGGCTGTAGAGCAAGGTGGTCCTTGTCTCTCTGGTTTCTCAGATCTGGGATACAGGCTTTGTTCTATGGGGCTCCCTGGCTGTTTCCTTTCCCGCTGACGCTGAACGAAGGACAGAAGTTTTTGATTCGGGGAATACTTGTTAAAGCAGGATTTGGAGCTCTCTCCCAGCCCTGCTCAGGCAAGGAGATGGTTTGCAGGAAGGGCAGAAGAGCAGAGCAGACATCAGCACTGTTTGCTGTCATTGCTGCCCGAGGTTGTGCTGTTGGCAGCACAGCCCCCTCCCCAAGTGCTGTGGGTGACATCAGGGCTGTGCTGGAACTCTCCAGACCCAGCTGAGAGAGCTTCTCCAGTCCAGTGCTGGGGTGGCTGTGAGGGTGAGGATGGTACCTCCGCCCTCGACATCCCAGGGACAAGGAGAACTTTGATTAAGGAGCTGTGATTAATCCAGGTCACCCTGGGCCGCCACAGCAGCCAGTGCAGTAAAATACAAGGTACATAGCCGAGGGTGAGGACCGGGAGCTGATGGAAGAGGCTGTAGGCCACAACCCAAGTGTAGAAAGGGCGCAGTAAGCACACCAGGTTGGATCTCAACTCTATTCAGGTTCTCCTCGACCAAAACCAGGGAGCAGAGTATGGAAATAATCCCTAAACACACACACCCCTTCTACACCAGGGCCTGCAGCAGGGCACAGGGCAGAGGTGGGGTGTCCTCTCTCTGGCGTCTCCCACCTGGGCATAGCTGAGGGTGAGAGATGTCAGCTTGGACTTACCTCACTCAACATTAGATCCTTCCTCTTAATGTCTGCAGAGGAGCTGGCTCTGGCAGGGCATGCTTCACTTGGTATTAAAGGTCTTCTTTAGAATGAGAAACACATTTCTTTCTCTCTAACCACTACAAAGGAAGGCCGTGGCTCAGTTCTAGATGCTTATATTCAGTAGATGAATTCATCAAGTCTGAGAACAAAAAGGATGAATAAACTATTTGCATAGTTGAGGAAGTATAAAAGCTTGCTTACAGCAAGTGAATGGCTTTGATTCACCGCAGGACATTGCTGAGACCTGGGACAAGGACAAGGATGTTCTCTGACAGGATTTCAAGTCCCATCCACTTTGTATCCATCTCTTGCTACCCTGTCTCCAATGCCAAGGATTAACACAGCAGAATGATTTTCAGTACTTCCAGAGAACAAAACGTATTTTAAGAAAAGAACGACCAGAATTGCATCTTCAGAGTTTCCTCTGGTACCTGGACAAAAATATCACCATCTGGAGGTCTCCCCTCAGAGAGGAGCCTTTTAAAAGTTGCTGATCCCTCCTCTGGAGGGGCAGGGGAGTTGGGATGACAGGAAACCTCAGTTCCAGCCCAGCAGTGCCGGTGCAACGCCTTGAATTCAGGCTTGGTGAGGAGGTTCTGTGAGGGGTCAGGGGAAATCCCAAAGGCAAGGATTTGAGCACAGTGTAATGGGACACGTTGTCAGGAAAGAGAGGGATGCATGTATCATGTAAAGCTCAGTTGTGCTTGTTAAAGGCCAAGGATGATCTTGGGGTTGTGCCAAGCTTAGCTGACCATAAGCTGGGTTGAAAACAGCACAGCAAAGGAGAGCAGAGTGTCCCATGGAAGTGGTGGAAAGATCCTCTGGATGTGAAAACCTGTTGTGGCTTGGTGCTGGCCAAATGCCAGGCGCCCACAAAAGTAGTTCGCTCACCCTCTCCTGCTACAGGCGGGCAGAGAAGAGGGAAAAATTTAACGAAGGGACCATGAGTTGAGATGAGGTTGTTCGACGCCTCTGTCCCTGCAGGGCACTGGGAGGAGAAGCTGCTGGCACCGGCCCTGCCCTTGTGCCCCCAGCACAGCTGGCCAGGGGTGCCCAGGCCGGCAGGGCTCACCACGGGCTGTGCTGGGATGGCCACGGCAGTGACTTGCCACCCCTGGAAAAAACTGTGCATGTGTTGTTTTGATTTTCTTCTTAAATACGTCATCACACAGGAATTACCAGCCTCTCCAATTGGGCCAGCAGCATGTCCATCTTCAGAGCCACCAGAGATTGTCTCTGTTGGACGTGCTGGAAGCTTCCAGAAGCTTCTTACTTCTGCGGGCCTCCCCTGCTGACAAAAACCAGGCTGTGCCAAATCAACATAAATCCAAAACTGAGCAGACTGGAGCCCTCCAGGGCTCATGGGCTGTATAAATGAGACCCATGGGCTGTACAAATGCAGCTGGGAATGACCCCTTGGAATAATTTAATTAGAAAACTGTTGCTGGAGGATTGTGGAGTGATGATATGAAGTGTTTGCACAAGTGTTGGAGGAGAACAATGCTGGGAGGGAAATGGATCCTTGACGAAATGCAGGGCAGATGAAGTTACCGACGGCTTCAGCTACCTGAGGCAGCTGCTGTTCCTGCACCTTTCCCTGTAAAGGGAAAATGGAATAAGCTCAGAATACAAAGAAAGTACAGCAACTTTACAAAGCAATTTGTTGGAAATGCAGCTTTGGAGATCCTAGAGAAGTGCACAGATGCAATGTCTGAGTGAACAGTTTTGGGATAAGTTATGGGATATAACTGATGGACTTCCAGGCTGCAGAGGATGTGAAGTGTGTATGTGTGGGTATTTTTGACTCTGACTTTTGATTTAGTCATTTCTGACTAAGCTAAATGTATCTCTATTATCCTAAATCAGAGCTCAGGAACATGGCCTGCAATAATTTGTACGACTATGGAGCAAAAAGGACAGGGCAGGTCCCAGGAGGTTTCTGGCGGATCAGGAACTGCTCTCTGGGCCAGAGGGGACACAAATGAGATGGTGTGGCTGGTGCATGTGGCCGAGCAGGTGTTCCTCCCATGCAGGAGGCTGTGCCCAAATATCTGGGAGCGCTCCCAGTCTTTGTGTGTGGAATCACGTCCTGCAGGTTCTGCAGCACAGTACAGCAGGAAAAATGCTGGGATATACTGGATTATTCCCATGTGGAAGTGGTACATAGCAATAGCTTTTCTCTGTTAACGTCACGCCACAGCCTAAACAGGCTCAGTGACATCAGCACCAGCCTGGGGACTAAACTCCCCAAAATATTCACTCCAAGGCCACAGCACTGGGACGGACAACAGATGTGAACTGGGAGAGTCTGGAAGAGCAGTACAGTATTCCTGCATCCTGTACCGGGAGAAACAGCAAGGACCAGCAAGAAAAGGAATTTGCCTGCAGGAATGAGGTTGGGTTTGTAAGGGGTTTCCCTGTCCAATGGCCCAACAGAGGTGGAGCAGCCACAGCCCCTTGTTCCCAGGTCCCAGATAAGTCTAACCAGCAGGAAACAGCAACAGTGGAGAATTTCGGTACTTGCATATATCCTGCACAGATCCCTGCAGCAGCTGTGCTTAGACACTTTCCTCGTAGCTGTCCCTGGATCTCAGGACTCCCTAGTTTCTGACACTGAGAAATAGGAGCTCCTGAGTTCCACCGCTCTGCTCCTGTTGCTCAGAACCCTTCACACAAAAGGGTGTGTGGGGCACTGAGTTCTCATGCACTGCCTTCCATTCCTCCTCGGAACAGCCCCAAATGCCTTGTGCAACCCCCAGATGCCTTTCTGGAATCACACTGCCCTCAGGCAGGGACCCTTCTCAGCCTGGGAGCCTCTCTGGAGTGCTGCTCCCACCTGGACCGTGAGGCTGCTGGACCAGGACGGCCCCTGATGGACCAGGATGGCGCATGAGGCTGCTGGCGGTGCCTGGGAGGAGCTGGGGTTGGTGCTGTGCTCACTCTGCGTTACTTGGGCTCCATCTCTGTTTCTTTGTTTGTGGATGAGCCAACAAGAACTGCAGAAATACAATTCCTGGGGAAAGGTGGCCTGGAACACGGCGTCTCTTAGAGAACAGCAACAATGAGGAGGACCTTGAGGAATTATTGGGTGGGAGAATTAGACACGGTGAAGAAGAAACGGTTAAAAGCTGCAAATAATCAGTGCAGACGATACTAGTGAAAACATGTCAACATCACTGCATTTCCCTTTGTTTCAGAGACAAAAAGCCTGGGATGTTGGAGCACTTGGCAACAGCTTCTCTGAGACTGGGCTAAAAGCACCTCCTAGATGGGAGCTGCTGAGAATGAAGGCAAAAATTGATTTTTCTTCGGGGGAAGGTTTGCAAGGAGAAGAAATTCAGAGACAAGTCCAGACAAACATGTTTTGCTGAGCTGTGGCTGAGAACCATCTTCCCAAACTGGATTTTTTCCAGCTCATGGGAACAATGACAAAGAGTCTCTCTGTTCACAGGGTTTCTGGGACTTCACAAGTGCACTGAACATTGTCTGGCAAGTTGATGAAGATGTTAAAGAGGAGTGATATGAGTTTTTGTTCTCACTAGGGACAGGTCTTTCTGTCTTTGACTGAAAATGCTTTGCAGCCAACATCCTTCTTTCCTAAACATTAAGCATCTCCTCCTGAAAAATGGGCTGTTACTTTGACAATGGAAAGAATATATTTAGGAGTTTGTCTGGAATAATATTTGTTCTTTCACTGTCCCATAAATAATTCTAACCAAAACCACTGCTGGGTTTTTTAGACCAACCTATCCTTTTTCTGGAATGCCTCCTGTTCCATGCTCTGGGATCATGTTAGGGAATCCCTTCACCTGGACAGTTGGCAGGGCTGGATGGAGCCATTGGAATGACACTCCTGGGTGATGCTCAGCAGTACAGACACTGTGTGTACCTGTCTTCAGAGCTCAGCATCTCCCCTGGAACCTGGGCAAGAACTTGTCAAGCTCCTGCTTTCCAGGAGCCTGTAGAGGTACTTGACCATAACCTTGAGAAACATGACCACCACTTCTCTTGATTCAGGTCAGTGGAGCCAGTCTGGGACACCTGGGGGTGCTCACCTGGAGAGGAGAAGGCTCCAGGGAGAGCTCAGAGCCCCTGCCAGGGCCTGAAGGGGCTCCAGGAGAGCTGGAGAGGGACTGGGGACAAGGGCTGGAGGGACAGGACACAGGGAATGGCTTCCCAGTGCCAGAGGGCAGGGCTGGATGGGAGATTGGGCAGGAATTGTTCCCTGGCAGGGTGGGCAGGCCCTGGCACAGGGTGCCCAGAGCAGCTGTGGCTGCCCCTGGATCCCTGGCAGTGCCCAAGGCCAGGCTGGACACTGGGGCTGGAGCAGCCTGGGGCAGTGGGAGGTGTCCCTGCCATGGCAGGGGGTGGGATGAGATGGGCTTTAAGGTCCCTTCTCACCCAAACCATTCTGTGACTCCGTGATTCCGGGGTTAATTGAAGCCCAGGAGAGTGAAAAGTTCCCACAAGAGACAAGTTCTGCTGTTGCAGCAAAGGAAGCAAACTCCAGCTGGACACTAATGGGACAAGGAACAGCAAAAAAACCTTCCAGAATTGCTTGAGTTCTTGTCCTTGCTGTCACAGGCTGCACTGTGACACGGATGTTTGGTTAAAAGGTCTCCAGGGAGCCCTGGTGTCTTGTGCCCCATAGGAAATGTCCAAGGGATTGAGTCTTCGCAGGACGTCATCAGGGAGGAGATATCCCAAGGCTCATGGAGTCTTGTTCCTGTGCCAGAGCCTGAAGTTCTCACTGCTGCCAGTGCCCCCCAGGTGCCCAGACCCCAGTGCTGGAAGGATCTCTCCCATCTGGAACACTGTGGGCACTGAGCCAGCTGGAATGGATATGGATAATAGCCCAGCACAGGTGGCTTATGCAGAAACCACAAATCTGAGACGATGGGAGGCGGGACACTCAAGGAATGTGAATTGGGATGTTAATGGCATCATTCCAACACAGGTCGTGTCCCTGGTTCTGGTTCTCCCTTGTTCTGGGACCTCTGACTTGCAGAGTCACGTCCCTGTCTCCTGTTTGGGGTGGGCCCCTGCCCTCAGGTGACCTCGTACCTTGTTAAGGTGGCCACACGCGGGTGTTTGGACGCTGCCCCTCGGACCATGCGGTCTCTGTGTTGGTTATTTTACACCATTACAGAGTTATTTTCCGGGCACTCCGTGGTTCCTGCCCCTCTGTTTTTGGAGTGGCAGTGAGCCAGGCTGCCACGGGACACAGGCCATGCTGCAAAGGGACTGCCTTGGCCACAGTCTGCTGCCAGGGAGCGTGGATGGGAACTCGGGCATTCTGATCTGAGTTTTATTGCCTTTTCTTTCAGTGTTCTGAGCTCCAAATAACAGCTCTGAGGAGAAATCGAGCTTCAGGCTGTTATTTTTATAAACGATTAGAACTTTCTGTCCGTTAGCCATTCTGACATCTTCCAGCTCCCTTTCAAGTCTCTCGCTGTGTTCCTTGCTGTCTTTGTCAGCTTTCCTTTCCTCACCAAAATGTTACCTACAGCCCAAGGTTGAGGATGACCCCACACTTGATAATCTCTCTGACACATCCAAATTTATTCCCTCCCTCCTGGTCTCAGCACTTCCTCCTGCTGAAGCTGATGATGCCACAGGGGTGAAGAAATCGAACATCTTTAATGTAGACAAATAGGAAAAGGAACAGAAAAGTAGAAAAAAACAGCTTTCTTCAAACTGTGCCCTCAACTTTCAGCTACCTCAGGGTTTCATGGGTTATACCTTCCAAAGTGAGACATTTCACACTCCACGGAGATTGCAACACTTTAAATGAGACTTCCCAGGCTGGTAACTCCTGGTGCACTCAAAATACACCCAGATTCCAGCCCTTGGCACTTCTCTCCCCACCTCACAGCAGCTGCTCCCCTTCAAGCCTGCACAGGCACGCACTGACTCCTGTCCTCACTTAAACCCCAGACTAAGAGCTGGAGACCCAGAACCTGCACTCCTGGGAGCAGTGTGGCAGGAGGGGCCCTCAGTGCCTTTAAATCCGCGTACCTGTGTGAGCTGAGAGCTATAAATGCACACAGCTCCTCGTTGGGGTTTATGTTCCAATGCAAAGCTCATTTTGCTGTCTTCAATTAAGATTTTTATTATTTTTACCATTTGAGGTTCATTAAGGTTTTTTACTGACTAAGTTTCAACTGAAGTTAATAATTTGCACAAAATAAAAAACCGACTTTCATAAAAGCTCTGCCCAAAGCCTGGGGAATGTTCCTGCAGCTCTTCCTCTCAGAAGCCAGCACCTCTGCTTGGGAAGTGCAGTGGTTTGGGGGAGAACCTCTGGTTGCACTGAAGGTCTCCTAGGAGGCAGGGAGTGCTCCTGCCAGCACCCTCGACTTCACCCACTGCTCAGCTGGAACTACTCAGAATATCCTCAAGCTTGCTCTTCCCTCCTGCCTGAGTACCAGGCAAAAACTTCATCAGCCAGACACAGAGTGCAATTTCTCCTAAAAGCCATGAATTTCCTGCCTTGGGGGCCGCCAAGGATCGTTCTCCTTGGACACCCTGGCAGCGGGTTCCCCACTGGAAAGGGCATAAGCAGGACAATGGTGCCACCCCAGGCAGTTCAGCCGGTGCTGCCCAGCCCTGGGTCAGCAGGAGGGAGCAGCAGGTCGCTCTCATCTGACAGGAAGGATATTTGAGGCCGGGCTGGAGGCCAGGTGCCCCGAGGCACCGGATCTCTGCACACTGAGCCCGGCCGTGTTCTCACCCATGGACAGCCCTGGCCAAGCCCTGCGTGGCCAAGGAGGAGATTTCCTTGTCCCCACATCACAGCACACTGCCTCGGACCACAACAGAGCTGGTGTCCCGCCAGACATCTGACAGAGATGTCCAGAGGACACGTTTTTCCCATTTCTTGCCCTGTATGGGACAGCTCTGCCCTGGTGAGGAAACCCAGAGCGGGGTGTCCTGGGGCTCTGGTGACAACAATGTCCTGCGTCAGATCAACCTCCCTCACCTCGTGCCCTTTTTGTATCACAGAACCATTAGTGTTGGAAAAGACCTGCAAGGTCATCAAGGCCAGCCTCGGAAGTCCAGTGTGTGTCCCTGATGTCCCCAAAGGCAGGCGGAGGGCGTTCTTTGGGCGTGCCTGACGCCGTGTCAGAGGAAGGCTGTTTTGGTATCCTGTTCTCTGCAGCAGAGCAAGCAGCAGCCGTGCTTAGCAAATAGATTAACACCTTTGTTTACTCGTGAGACATTTATGATGAATTTCAGTTGTGTTTAAAAAAAACCAGACAAACAGTAAACTGAGCATGAATAACGATTTAGATGAAGTGTTGGAAGAGTCTTTCCTTCTACAAATGCACAGAATTTGAATCACCAGGAAGGAGCAGGAGGTGTTTTCATGTGCTGGTTTAGCACAAACCCCAGGAGCCCGACGAGGCTGCCTGCATGTTGAGAGGAGTGACTGCTGGAAGTGGCTCTGGTGATCCCAGGGATCCGCGCGCACTCCGTGTCCTCCTGGCAGCGCTGAGCGCGGTGACAGGGACAGAAGGGTTTGCCCACGGCTGTCTTGGCGCGGTGGTTAATACAAGGATGGATGTCAGCCCTCACTTTGAACCCAAAGGGGGGGTGCAGCTCCAGGGGTTTAACAAGGGTTTGAAGCCCTTGTCCAAACAAGCAGATGAGCCCTGCCTGCCCCCCGTGGTGCCTTGGAGTGTGAGTGACAACCAGGACACTGAAGGATGGATTTACAATGTGAGACCTCTTCCCTGAGGATTTTGGGTCATGATAAATGCACTGTAAAATCCAACCCTCATGCCCTGGAACTCGCCATACAGACACGTTTGGGGTCACAACTTAAATTTCAGGGGGAGAAGCCACTTCAGATTGAAAGGAGGAAATTTGTGGATGAAGGAAATGTAAGCAATCCTTAAACATACAAAACAGAATTCCCTCCGGAGTCTTACTGAGCCATCGATCACAGCACAGCAGAGGGACCATGCAGCCCTCCCAGCTCTGTCCTCTGCAGCTGTGGCTGAGGGGACTGCTCCAGCCAAAGGAACATGACTCCTGTTCCCAGGAGAGGGCCTCATCCATCCTGACGTTAAAACAGTGGGACACAGAGCCTGGGAAAGGCAAGTGGTTCTCAATATATTTGCATTTCTGTTGCATCTCCCTCTTACTGGATGATCTGATTTATGCATTTGTTCCTTCTCAAACAGCAGACAATGTAAGCAAAATTCAAACACGCTCCTCCAAGGCTGGAGAATCCCCAGCACTCTAGTGATGCACTTTTGGATGGGACAATATTCGGATATTAAGAAACAGCTGCAGCCTCTCTGATCAGAAACGTCCACAATCCCTGTTGGTCCCCAAGGCAGGAAATTCATGGCTTTTAGGAGAAATTGCACTCTGTGTCTGGCTGATGAAGTTTTTGCCTGGCACTCAGGCAGGAGGGAAGAGCAAGCTTGAGGATATTCTGAGTAGTTCCAGCTGAGCACTGGGTGAAGTCGAGGGTGCTGGCAGGAGCACTCCCTGCCTCCTAGGAGACCTTCAGTGCAACCAGAGGTTCTCCCCCAAACCACTGCACTTCCCAAGCAGAGGTGTTGGCTTCTGAGAGGAAGAGCTGCAGGAACATTCCCCAGGCTTTGCGCAGAGCCTTTATAAAAGTGCATTTTATTGGTGTAACTTACAAACTTTTCTTGAAACCTTGTCAGTAAAGCCTTAATGAACCTCAAATGGTGAAAACGCTAAAAATATGAATTGAAGACAGCCGTAGCAGCTCCACATCCTGTCAGACACTCCTGTCACCTAAGGCTGAGAGCGCTCCTGGGGGATGGCCAGGCCCCAGGCTGCCTGGAGCAGTGTCCCCTGCCTGGCAGCGCAGCTCCTGTGAGGGCAGAGCAGCCCTGCAGAGCATCCCTAGGGCTCCTCCCGCCTCAGTCTCCAGCAGTTACAAACTGGCTCAGCCCTGTGGTAGGAGGTGTAGTAATGTCCTTCCCCAAATATGTTAGTGTTAACACTGCTAATTGGGCATCCTCATTATGCCAATAAATTCCAGTCCCACTGGGCTGGTGCACTACAGATGTGCAAATCCAGCTTTACCATCCATTGCTCTGGCGTGTCTGGGCTGTGCTCAGCGTGATTTAAGTGAAGAACAGTGGTGGCTGATGACTGCAAAGGCATCTGAGTGTGCTGGGGATTTAAACTGAGCCACTCAGACACATCACTTTGAAAAGTGGCTTCTCTGGGAAGAAAAGGGCTTTTTGGAAGGAGTTCTGCTGAGTGAATATTAAATCGATTTGGCCGTAGTTCCTTGGAAGAGAGGATGTCTGTTCCTCACGTTTGTGCCCGGATCCAATCAGCACAGGCCAGCACAGCCACTTAATGGGCTCGTGAGTGCTGCTAATTGAACGCTCCCCTCCCTGCTCATTTCCAGGAATTGCCTGAAGAGCCCAATGATTCCACCCTTGGCCAGCTGATGGATGATGGTACCTCCTCAAATTTGCTCTTGGATGTGAATCAGCCCCTGAGGTACCTTATTTTTGAATGGGAAAGCTTTTGGAACTTCTCTGTGTTGTCAGACAAAGCTGAGAAATGAGAAGCTGATGGAGGTGACAGAGGGAGGAGCTGGAAGACTCGAGAGGGCTCAGTTGTTACCTCTGTGTTGGCAGGTGGAAGGGAAGGGACAGTGACACTCCAAGTGAGATCAGAGTATTCTGGATCTGCTTTTCACTAAAAAGTGTTTTTTTTTCTTCATAAACATAAAAATCTTCAAAATACGCAAGTGCACATCAGTGTGGTTGGAGATTTCTCACATGCAGGTATTTGTTTGCTATAAGAAAATTACCGTCAGGTGTGAAAAAGGGGAAAAAAGAGAAAGGGAGATCGCAGAGCTTTTTCCAGTCTAATTTTTGAATCAGCTCCAGAAAGCATGTCTTCACTAAAATGAATTGATGCAGGATATGTTCGTGTGGCTATTGTGATACACCTGTAATTTCTCTCCTCCTGTTTATAAAAGCCTCAGAACATGGTCATGGAATAAAACCAATAAAGAGCGATTCCAGCCAGTTCCCTCATTTTTGGGATGAATCTCACACTGCGAATAATGAAGAGTGAGTGGCTGAAGTAAATAGTTGACAATCAATCTGCCAGGCTGGGTGTGGGACATGCAATCAGACCTGCTGGATGCAAGGTCACTGTCTAGAAACAAAAAATGCAGGTTGCAATTACGCAGTGGGGGATTGCACCCTGGGGAGCACAGAGGGAGCGGGGCCAGGCTGGAGAATGAGGAATTGTAGGGGTTAAGATGTCCATGGTCCAGGAGAGATAAACTGCACACCAGCAAATCTGAGGGGCAGGTACATACAGCCAGAGCAGGTCAGGGCCGCTACCAAAAAGTTAATGAAGAGATAAAGGTTCAAGATTCAAAGCCAAGGCATTGCCGCCTGCAGGGGATGAGCTCCTGGCACAGCTCAGGCAGTGGAAGTCGTTGGTTCTCATGTGGGAGCACAGGAGCAAACCTTGGCCTCGGACGTGCCAAGTGGGAGATGAGTTTGGTCCCTTGGGTGTTCCCAGGAAAATGAAAAAGATCTTTTCAGTGAAACAGAAACCCACTGAAACCATCTGAATGCTCCTGAGAAGAAGCTTTTCCCTGTCTGGAAGCACGATTTCCACCATTCAGCCAGAAAGAGGAGATGGAAAGGATCGAGCTGGGGTGATGGCAGTGCTTTCCTTCAGCAGAGGTGGTGTTGCAGCCAGCCCACCTTGTTCCCAAACTGCCTCTCTGGTGATCCTGCAGGACATGGAGCTGCTGAACACCTCAGAGGAGACACCATGGAGATCCAGGGCTCTGGGAACAAGCCCTGGAGGTGTCCTGGATGTGCCCTGGATGAAGCCAGAGAACCTGGTGTAGCCTTTCAGGGGCCTTTGTGTGGCTGGGTAGGTGAGACAGGAGCCACAGCAGGACACTGCACTCCTGCCCCGTATTCCCAGCAATCCAAGAACTTCTCCCCATTTCACTGCCCCATCTGTGAGCCTGGGGAGCAGGGGCCTGGCTGGGGGGCTGAGACAGAGGCTGGGCTGGGCGGGTGTGGAGCTGCTGGCACTGTGTGCTAGAAGGCTGAGGAGGAAAGGAGGAAAGCTGGGATGGACAGGATAGGAAAGGAGGAGAATCACTGTCCTTGAGAAGGATAGAGGCAAGCAGGCAAGGAAGGCACAGTGAGCAGGGTCACAGCTGTTGAAGAGTTGGGAATGGGCAGGACAGGGCTCGGGGCAGACCCGTTCATGGCCCAGTCCACCCAGAGGTTCCTTTGGACCAGGAAAAGGAGCAAAGGAAAAGGTCTGGAGAGGAAATGTCTGGGGACAGTCAGTCATCAGACACCAGCCAGTGCTCCCAGGATCCCTCTGTGGAGCTGCAGCTCATCTGGGGAAGCAGAACACAGGAACAAGGATTTTACTGGAATTGTGGAATGGGGGTACTCGCAGGTCTTTACAAAGTGAGGATTTGCAGGGCACTCAGCTTGGGGTATGCAGAGCCTTGAAGGGAAATGGAAAACCCAGACCTGAGCTGGACGCTCATTGCTCTCCAGGGAAGCCAGCAGAGCTGTCCCTGAGCCCGAGTTTGGGTGCTGATGATTTGTGGGTGTGAGGTGTGGTCAGCAGTGCCGCCGAGCCAGCCCTGGCCCTCAGAGTGTTCACACTGCACAGCGTGGAGGGTTAAGCCCTGCAGGTCTCAGATCAAGCAGAATCTGCCTGGTACTGCCTTTCCTAGGACAATTATGGATTCTTGGCAGCAAGCTAATAAACCAATCAGCAGTAATTAGCACCTTTTGAGGAATGAACTGTCGGGTGGCATTCAAGGAGGAGAACATCTTGCCTGAGTGAAGTGTGAAGGAGCGCTGAGCGAGGTGGGGCTGTTCTGTGGGGTTCTCTCTGCAGCACTGTCCCCAAGCCTGCAGCAGAGGGGGGGAGCCTGGACTGGCATTTCAGATTCTCACAGCTGGCTCCACTGCAGATTCTGGAGCAAGCTGGCTCCTCTGCCTTCCTTTCCAGGGGTTTTCCCTGTGATACGGAGCCATGCCTTGAACAAGGAATGTGCTCCCAGTGGGCACATCTGCTCATGGGGCTGGCCCACATTTTGATCCATGACTAAAATTGTGCTTTTTGCTTTATGGAATGCCTGATTTTTTAATAGAAACTCTTCAATCAAAATGCAAAGTCACCAGACCCAGACCTGCCCACTGACACCCTCATTTTCCTGCCATCACACTGAACTCTGCACTTTCTGTGCTCCCACATCCCAGTGGGATGGAATCTCCTCTCCAGCATACACCATGAAACATCAGAAAAATGATGCTGTCCTACCTTCAGTTTTGGGCCAAAAGATTTTCATAAGAATGAAACATTCTGGAGAAATTTGAATGTTTTCCCTGTCAATAAAAAAAAAATATCCTGAGAATTTGCGGTCCGCAGAACCAACACGCCATTCCTCATGTTCCTATCCTGGTGACTTGCCATGGCCCTGTAACGCTGAGAAAGGGGAGGCAGGACACCTTGGCAAGGTCTCTGCTCGCTGTGCACCAGCCCTGCTCCCTTCCAGAGCCCCAGATGCCCCTGGAAACACAATTCTCCCGTGGCTCCTGTCTCTGCTGGCCTGCTCCCCCCGTGCTGGTGTCAGCAGAGCAGCGCTGGCCAGCGCTGTGACAAGAGGGTGAGAAGAGGCCCTGAGGATGGCGATGGGAACCATCTGGCACGTGTGTGGTGACAGATTGCTGCCAGACCTGCCCTTCCAGCTCCATTAGCCTCAATTAGAGTGCACTGGAATATTCAGCACGGGTTCAAGTGAAAGCGGCTGGGAACGGCGTGCTGGGGTCGCTCACCAGGAGCCTCTGAAAGTGCTGGAGGAGCACAAACCCCCGCGGCAGGGGAAGGAGAGGGATGATCTCAGGGCACCCTTGCAGCTCCTCTGCTGCTGTGTCTGTTGTGCATCAGCCTCTTGAGGCTTTGGGGAGACCTTAGAGCCCCTTCCAGTGCCTAAAGCTCCTACAAGGAGCTGGAGAGGGACTTACTGCCAAGGCCTGCAGAGAGAGTACACAGGGGATTGGGTTTAAGCTGAGGACGGTGAATTACATTTGAATATTAAGAAAAATTTGTTCCCTGTGAGAGGGGGTAAGGCCCTGGCACAGGGTGCCCAGAGCAGCTGTGGCTGCCCCTGGATCCCTGGCAGTGCCCAAGGCCAGGTCAGAGGGGGCTTGGAGCCACCAGTGACAGTGGGGGGTGTCCCTGCCATGGCAGGGGTGGGATGAGGTGGGCTTTAAGGCCCCTTCCCACCCAAACCATTCCATGTTCTGTGATTCTATGAAAGGCTGTGCTTGAGGCACACAGAGAGCAGAGGGAAGGCCACTGAGGGCTGGGGCTGAGGGAGGGTCCTGCCCAGCCTCGGGGCCTAAGCCCAGGAGATGGCAGCGCTGCTGGAGACAACCAGACAGGAATGGGCAACTTCTGACTTCTGCATGCTGGGAATGAATGCCAGATATTTCATCCCGAGTTGCCCTGGCACGCAGGCAGCAAGCTCTGCTCGCCCTGGAGCCACGTCCTGCCCCTGGCAGGAACGGACACTTTTCCATCCAGCCTCTCCCCACAGCACTGGGCTGTGTGTGCCCACAGCTCGGAGCCCTGCAAAGCTTCCCCGAGGAAACGTGACCCAGGGACAGGAGGGACTCTGGTCCCACTGACTGGGAGGGTGGGACAATGCTCTGCCTTGCCAAGGACATGCAGAGGAGTCTCCACCAAAGGCCTCATCAAAGAAACCCTCATTAAGAACGTCCTCATGGAAATGCAGACCTGCTGCGAGCCCTGCTTAATTCCCCGCTCTGTTTAATTGCCTCTGTGGGACACTGGGAGAAAAAGAAAAGCAAACATTAAAATACTCAGTGGGATGAAGATGACAGTTGCTACGTCTGCTGTGATTATGCAGCGAGAGAGGGATCAGAGTGTGGCCACAGGCTGTGTATATCCCTACCCCAGCGGAGAAGGGTGGCCACAGGCTCGGCCCTCTTCAAATCCAACTACAAAGTTCATCTCCTGAACTGTGCTTTACCTCACTACATTATTTCTCTGAACAAACACAAACATGCATGGACCTGTGGAGAAAGGGCAGGAGTGAGGAGGCAGATATATGCATAAAATTAGAACTAATCAAACTTCCCCTCTAAAAGCTGGAAAGAAAAAAAAAGTTACTGTGATGTTATTTTCAAATGTTTCATGAGAATCTGGAGATGCAGGAGGGAGAAATCAAGAAGTACATGGAAAAACTTCTTTCCTTCTCCTCCTTCTCCTTCTCCTTCTCCTTCTCCTTCTCCTTCTCCTTCTCCTTCTCCTTCTCCTTCTCCTTCTCCTTCTCCTTTTCTTTTTCTCTTTTTCTTTTTCTTTTTCTTTTTCTTTTTCTTTTTCTTTTTCTTTTTCTTTTTCTTTTTCTTTTTCTTTTTCTTTTTCTTTTTCTTTTTCTTTTTCTTTTTCTTTTTCTTTTTTCTTTTATTATTTTCCTTCCTTCCTTCCTTGCTTTCTTGCTTACTTTCTTTTCTTCCCTGTGAAGATGATGAGGCCCTGGCACAGGGTGCCCAGAGCAGCTGTGGCTGCCCCTGGATCCCTGGCAGTGCCCAAGGCCAGGCTGGACACTGGGGCTGGAGCAGCCTGGGACAGTGGGAGGTGTCCCTGCTATGGCAGGGGTGGGAATGGAGCTTTAATGTCCCTTCCAACCCAGATCATTCTATGATTTAATGATTCAACGGTTCTAAATTTCTGATGAACCAAAGACTTGAGTCAAACCCTTCCCTGTGTGCAGTACCACACTTGTAGCTGAGATGAGTTGTTTCCTGGGAATTGCCCTTGTTTCTGCACCAAAATGCTTTGAGGGGATCCTCACACATCTCAGACATCGGCTCAGTCACAGGTTTAGCCCCCAGAAATTTCTAGGAGAAATAGAGTAACCGGTAGCCTTGGTGGTCTTCATGTCCCCAGTGGGCCACCTTGCCCTGGGCAGTCCAGGAGGAGGTGGCAGGAACAGCTGAGGAGGAGAAGGATCTGGAACCTGCTGGTGTGTGACACAGCAGCCACCACGGTGCACACACCTGGCAGTGGGCACACCTGGGCTACGCTGAGAAGAAATGGCCTCTCCTGGGGGGAAATGTCCTCCGAGCCCCCTGAAACCATTGATGGTGGTGCTGGGCTTTGGGATGGTGGCTCGTGAGCTCTCTGTGTGCTGCCACTTTCTTTAGTAGCAAAATAAGGAGTGAAACAATCATATTTGATGCAGTTAAAACAGAAGGGCCCTGGCTTTGATCTTTGCCAGCCAAAAGGATTCCATGATCAAATGTTCATGGTTTGCAGACTTTGCAGACAAACCTCTCATTGGGTTTGGATTAATGTGGTGTGGATGGAACATGAAGGTTACTTACCTAGATCAGGTACTCAGAGACCAGCAAACACTTGTGTGGAACCTTAAACTGACGCAGTTTGTCACACACACACAAACACACACTCACACGTTGATCAGAAGGCATGAACTAAGAACTACTTTATTTGAAAGTCTGACTCTATTATATAGTATATCTACAAAGGTCAGGGATTGGGGGAGAAGGTTGGCACCTCTCCCCATCCCGTTGGTCAGGACAACTGTCCATCAGCTGTCCATAGCTCTAAGAACAGGAATGGAAACTTTCCTTGGAACTACAATAACATTGGCTGTGTTTACAGACCAGAGCGTGAGAAAGAACCCAAAACATGAAACTGAAACAGAAGAGAAGGCTGAAAAAAGCAGGGTGACACCTTAAACTATCCTGAGACGCTTTACTGAAAGAGGCATTTCTGGAGCCCTGTTAAACCCATGGAGACACTGATGTCTCTGAAATCAAAACTATTTTTATGTGTCCCAGCCCGTTGGGCTTAAGGAACAGTTTTTATCAGTCAGGGCCCTGTCTGGATGGCACATCCCCACAATGTGCCCCCTCTGCTGTGACCTGCCCTGATGTGGCCGTGCCCAGGGCGAGTGACCGGCCCAGCCAGGGGCTCAGCACCCTCACAGCCCCTCCCGCAGCCTCACAGGCACAGCCCCCAGCCCAGCTCAGCTGCAAATGGGGGGCTGCCCCTCTTCTTCCTCTCAAATGACAGCCCCAACAGCCCTGACACCGTGTCTGGGTTTTATTCACTGGAGTTCAGGGCTGTCTGTGCCGATGGAGGGAAACTGAGCACGTTGTGAAGATTCTTTGTCGTGCTAAAACTTGGAATAGTGAACGTGAGGAAGGTGGGAGAACAAAAGCCCTGGGCCAGCAGCATTTGATGTGCATGGAGGTGCAGCAGAGTTATCAGCCTGGAGAGAGGGATCCAAGGGGTTCCAGCCCTCTTGGGTGGCTCCTCAGAGACATTCCGTGCCTCTGCTCCTGCTGGAGTGTGGAAAGCTGAGTGAATAATGACGTGCTTGGATTTTTCCTCTCTTTCAAAGAGAGTTTCTGATGAGCCCATCCTGATGAGTCCTTCACAGATCTTCTCTGCAAGCGGCCAGACAAGCCGGATTTGCATAAAACAGGAAAAAAATGTGTTCCTGAATAAATATGTAAGACAAAGCCCTGAATGTGGTTCATTCCTCTTCACAGATGTTTGATAGTCTGCACAAGGAGTTGGGCATCTAAACATTTATTTATTTTTTTAAACATTCTGGTATTTACAAGGCATTTTAATTTGAGTGATTATTCCACAAAGCCTCTCTGTACATGCCTTGGTGGCTGTCTGTGACAATCCTGATTAAGAAGTGCAAGTTATGTAAGTAAAAAAAAAAAAAAAGTTAATTCGACTGGCAACCCAAGACACAGTGCACATGGTTAAATACTTTGAATGTTAACAGCAAAAACACGCCTGAAGGGGTCTGGCACATTTACCAGCCATTCACCAGCTCACAGAAATGTGAATTACTAAAAGATTATTGTTGTAATTGCTAAATCAAACCTTACTGGTTGTAAAAACATGTTCTTAGCCCAGATGCTGCGGTGCTCACCAGACCTTACACCGTACTCTAAAGCACTTAGCATTGCAATCACAAACCAGATTTGGGCAAAGTCTCACCCAGGCAGGCTCTGAAAGGTGCCAGGCTCTGAATCTCCACTCATGGCACATTGACTGTCCATGTGCAGCCCAGCGTTGGGGTCCAACCCCGGGGGCCCCAGCAGGAGCTGCCAGGTTTGGTCTCCACACAAGGAGAAGCTGCCACCTCCGGGGCGCTCCATCCTGCCCAGGCAGGTGCCCTGGGGGAGAGGTTTCAGATGAGTTTGAGGGTGATAATCAGCCTGAGTGATGCCTGGTTATCCCTCAGGAGACATTAAAGGCACGAGATAAAATGTTTTCTCGAGATGAAAAGGAGCTGTTCAGAGCTGTGTGTGTGAGCCCACTCTGTGTGTGTCTGCAGGTGAGGTGTGGAGGGAGAAGAGGCCAGGAGAAGGGCCATGAGGAACCTCAGAAAGGAATAGAAAAGATCCTCCAGAGGAAACACTGCGGGAGCCATCAGCAGAGCGGAGTGGAGCTGGCAGAGAGCAGACTGGGACAAGGCTGTGCAGGAGGAGGAAGGGAGGTGGTGGGAGAGGGAAGAGAGTTTTGTCAGTGTCTCCCAGGAACAGAAGAGGGCTCTGTGAATCTGGTTAATCCTGTGGTGGCTGCAGAGCACGAACTCAGACAGCTCAGCCAGAGCCGAGCAGGCTGCTGGAGCCTCATAAACTGACAGCCCAGAGCTGTGGTCTGGCTGAGCAAGGATGGGGATGCTGAAAGAGGAGAGCACAGCGCCAAAGTCAGGGACAAAGGTGACTGAGCAGCCCTCTTGGTCAAGCCAGGACTCTGAATCAAGCTCAGGAGCAAGGGAGAGCAAGCAGCCTGCCAGGGGTCTGGTGTGGCCCTGCTGTGGCACACGGAGTCTGAGGATGACAGAGGCACCTGAGTCCACACAGGCAGGTTGGCTCCTGGGGAGGAGCAAGGGCGACTGAGCAGAGAGCTAGAGAAGAAAGGGCAGGAAGAATAAGAAAATACTGAAATCAAGGAAGGTCAGTGACGGCAGGGAAAATGTGCTTTCATGCTGCAGTCTGCTGTGGGGTGGTGGAGATCCTGCTCCTTCAAGCCCTGCCGCTTTCTGCTGCAGAGTGGGGCCATGCTGGTGAGGGAGCAGGGCTGTATTCAGGATCTGACACCTTCTGTGCCCAATTGCACGGTTAAAAATGGGGAGAAGGGTCCCAGTGAGCCCATCTGGGCAGTGGGGTAGAAATGCATCATCTTCTCTTTCCTCTGTGGAAGAAGAGAACTGAACAATGCCAAGAGGACAGGGGTTCCACCAGGAGCCCTGAATCCTGAGCACGTCCCTGGGCTCAGCACCTCTGACAGCCCCTGGCTGCCAGAACTTCTGAGAAAGCTGAGCCGATTCTGGATGTTCAAACTGTCCTCTCAGGCAGCAGCCAGAGCAGCCCGTGTGCAGCCATCCCCCTCTGCTCAGTCTCAGGAAGCACAGAGCTAACAGGAGTGGAGGGGCACACGAAGGTTCTGACCGTGCTTAGGGGATGGCTGATGGTTCCTGGAGTGCCTCGTGGAGAGAGGCTCTCCTGCACTCTTCGAAAAAGTTTATTTCCTATGTGTTTTTTTCCATCTTCCTATTATTTATCACTTCATCCTCTTCCCAGGGTGCTCCAGCAGGGCCACACGGCTCCGCATCCAGCTCTGCCCTGACATTCCATCCATCCAGCACTGCTGTTCCATCCAGCTCTGTGTCCTGCTGTGACAAATGGGGCAGCCAGGGAATTGATTTTCTCCCCCTGCCTGCCAGGCCCGAGAGCGCTGCTTTCACCAGGAGGCCTCCTCTCTGCCTGAGCGCTCAGATTAACTTATTAGGAGTTAATTAATCAGGCCCATTGATTGACTGTCACAGTGCTGATGGTTAGCCCTGCTCCCGGATGGGGAGGTTGGACTGGAGTAGCTCTTCTGGGCTGTGCCATGCCTGTCACCTCCAAGCAGCGAGGAGGAGCAGAAGAGGAGGAAGATGAAGGTTGGCCTGTTTTCAAAACAACACAACACAAGAGCGGAATCAGAGCTCCAGGCCCCCTTGGACGGCGTTTGCATGCTGCGGGAGGGATGGGAACAGCTCCTCTCCGCTGAGGTGGAGCTGGAGCACGAGGCAGAGCGGAGTCAGAAGGAGCTGTGGAATGTTTCTGAGCCCAGAGGACTTCCCCTCAGTGCTGCCCGTGGGTTTCTGGCGCTGCTCTTGGGCACAGGAAGGTGCTGTGGCCCAGGAGGGAGGCTGGCCACCATGGGTCATTTTCTTGAACAAGTCTCCCCGAGGCTGTGAGCAGGGGGGCTTTGGGGTGCAAAGATTTCAGGGAACCAACACTGCATGTATCCATCCATGAAAATTCAGGGAAAAGCTACATAAAAAGAAAGGGAACACCCTGAGTGGAGCTGGGATGTGATTTTGAGGTTCAAAACTGGTGGATGTTTTAATGGCCTTGAGCGCCATATGTGATCTGTGCTTCAAATTTGGTCTGAGGAGTCACCCCCAGCAGTAAAGCATCTGTCTCAGTTTGGAGACAAATTCTAGGAGAAAAATACTCCAATATGAGTGTTTTTCTCTAAAGAGAGAGGGCTTCAATAACTCCCTTCTGCCAATGAGAAATGGACACCAGAGGATGAAAGTGAAAAAAAAAAAGTAAAACACTTTATTAACAAAGCAAGATACCCAAAAGGCACAGGAAAAAAAAGAAAATGGAACCTTACACCTCACACTCACCTTGCCGTGTGGCCGAGAGGCAGAGACGGTGACTGCTGTTCTGTGCGATGGAAGGAGAAAAGAGTTCCCAGCCTCTGGGAGCCTGTTGGGTTTCTGGCATGGCTCTTCTTGCAGCAGCCGAGGTTGGTGGAGTTTCTTGTCCCTTCCTTCCCTGGCTCAGTCGTTCCAGGATTCGGAGTGGCTGGAGCCACCCTGCAGGCTCCCTGGGCTGGGGAGAGAAAAAACAACAAAAAAAATGCTGGAACGATTTGCAGATGAAAAGCCACCCAGCCAGGGGAAGGAAAAAAAAAACCCAAAACGCCAGAAGCTGCTCGCCTGAACTGGCGCAAATTAATCCAGCAAAAGCAATGAAGTAACAATCCACGTAGCCTGAAGAGTGAGACTGACTCCATGAGCCTGAAGGGCCCCCTGTGCCACCTTACGGATATCATCGATATTTCTGGGCATTAAGCAGGGGATCAGGGATAAGGTGTCATCGTACAGTCACCCCCAGACAGCATCCTTATTAAAACGCAAGGCAATCCAGAAAGCTGCCTCAAAGCTGAGCACTGAGTCGGTTCCTTCTCCTGTTTTCTTTAGCAAGGAGGGCCCCAGGCCGTGGCTGGCAGAGGTTCGCAGCCATCGGCCCTCGTGCACTCACAGGGAGGAGGGAGGCTGAAGTCAGTGGAGTTTTCTAGCTGGGAGAGGCAGGAAGCAGCCCCACCTCTGAAGATGCAGCATGGAAACCTCCACGTGGAGATACTGAGTTCTCAGTTTTTGGTAGAAAACACATTTTCCTCGGCAGGCAGAGACATGTACGGAACACCACAACAGCTCTGTTTAGCTTGAAAGGAAAAATCCCAGCCCTGAGCTTTGTTTCAAATGCATTTGACTGAAAATGCTCTAATCAGATTTGTGCCACACTCTCAGGGGTGGCAGGATGCCAGTGGGGAACCATATTTTGCCTTATTGTGTTTTCACATGTCCAGGTATGATGAAGGTTTGCTGCTGAGCTGCTCTGGGGCTGAGTTCTCTGCTTCCCCAGCCCTCAGTGCCTCCTGTTAGCACTGGAGGAGACCAGGCCTGCTCAGAATTGCCAAGGAAGCACTGATGAGGCTCTAGGCCAAGGGTGCACGTTTTGCAAATCCTCCCTGATGGATTGTTGACCATGACAAGAGCATGAGTCTTCTCAGTGCACAGTAAACAAACTCCCAAGCACGCTTTTGGGAAAAAAACACCCTAAAATCAATAAGAAGGACCTGCCATGTGACAGGAGCAGAAAGCAGAGGCAGCCTGGGAAGGCCTGGGCTCCATCCAGCAAAGCCTGAGCTTTGCTGTGCTCCAGGATCACCCTCCATGTCCCACCAGAGCTCCCTGCTGGATAATAAAGCACCATCAAGGCAGTGGGGGATGTCTTCTCAGTCCCGTTCGTCCCAGTGATCTTTTCTTGTTTCCTGTGCTTCCCCAACCCTCCGGTCTGGGCAAGAAGGAATGAGAACTGTTGGAATTCAGGCCTGGTATCAGCACATCTTACTGAAGAAAAAGCCCATTTCCACATGACCCTGCAGTGGATGTTTTTTATTGGTCACTCACCGAGCCGCAGCCTTCTCACAATTCCATGTGCTCAAAGGAGGTGCTGACAGCCCAAGTGCAGCCAGATCCTGTTGTGCTTATCCTGGAAAACAGCCCTGGATAAGTCACACAAGGAGGATGTGTCAGGAACTGTGTTTGCTGTCACTCCAGCTGTGATTTGCTCAGCTGGGGATGCCTCAGGCTTTGCCTGGATCCTGGGCTGTGCTGGTTCTGCTCAGGACCATTTCCAGCATAATGGTACCTTAACAACCCTGAGCTGTGCTGGGTCCTGAGCTGCCCCTGCACGTCCCCAGGGGCCTTGCAGCCCATTTTCCTTTGGACACGGCGGCTGCTGAGCAGGGCAGCAGCTGGGCTGGGTCGGTACCTTTGGCAGAGCTGCTGCTGGAGGTCTGCACCTTGTCCAGGTGCATTCGCAGGGCTGGGGCAGGCACGCTGCCACGCCTGCTCCGGGGGCTGCCTCAGTCTCATTTCCTTGTGTTTTCCCTCCCTGCTGCACACAGCCCTCCTGGATGCACGCGGAAGCAGCAGCTATGGCAGCCATCTGTTTCCAGCCTGTGGAAGTAGAGGGTGGCCTTAGCGTGTGCCTGGCATCTCCTGGCCCGTGTTGATCCCACCACCCAGCAGAGCAGGCTGGGCTGGCCTGCCTGACACCCCAGGAGACTCTGATCCCTGATTATAATCCTGAAATCACGGAATAACCTGGTCTGGAGGTGAGCACAGGAGGGCTGAGGTGCAGCTGCCTTCAGACACCAACAATGGAATCAGACTGCTGAGGGCTTCCTCCAGGTGGGTCTTTAAAACCTCCAGGAACAGAGATGCTCCAGCCTACTTCTGTGCTGGACCCTCACAGCTGGGAGAAAACTCCCCTCATATCCATTCTGAACCTCTCCTGTTTCAATTTATATCCATTCTCTTGCGTTTCCACCATGCACTGCTGGGGCCTGGCTCTGTCTCCCCAGGGCCCTTCTCAGAGGCACCATCCAGCTGCTGGACATGCCCCCAGAGCCTTCCCTTCTCCGGGCTGAACCATTCCTTGCCGTCTCCTCATTATGCTCCAGCCCCAGGACCATCTTGATGACCCTCTCCTGAACCCTCCAGCCCATCAATATCCACCCCTGGGGGCTAAAACTGGACACACTACTCCAGAAGTGATCTAAACCGCGCTGACCCCAAAGCCCTTCTGTGGTTTGCTGGCAGTGCTGCTGGCAGGAGCCCCCAGGATGCCGCTGTCCCCCCTCCTGGGGTCACCACTCAGGGAGGAACAGGGAGAACAAAGGAACGGGCCCATCCCAGGCTCTGTGCAAATATCAGCATCTCAGCCTATCAGGAAATTCCCTGGGATGTGGACTGGACCCTTTCAGTCAGTCTGGGATGGAATGGGTCCCACTGTGCTTTCCTGCAGGAAATTCTGCTTTGCAGTCTGTGCCACAGTACCTGGTTATTGCCAGCACATAAATCTGCACTGCTCAGCTCAGTGAGGCCCTGCCACCGCCCCGGGATGGGGAATTGTTCCTGTGACAGATGGACTGACAACTCCACTCCTGGAGAAAAAACTTGGTGCACCTTGGAGTTAAGGCTGTAAATATATAAACCTTACACAAAAGGAGGGTGGTTAGAACAGTGTGGATGAGGAGGATGAGGCATCCCATGGATGGAGCGCTGGGAGGAGGAGCACAGGGGGTGCTGGAGGGAGGCAAGATGAGAAACTGGGCTGTTCTCTCCCTCTCTGGTTCCTGTTGTCACAGAGGGAGCATGGTCAGGTTAGAAAAGGTGATTAATCACCCCGTGGTCTTTCATGACTGTGTAGGAACAGAAGCCAGGCTTGGCTTCCATTAGGAAAACTTGTGGAATCTGGTGGGAAGCAGTTCCTGTGCCCCAGGTGGGAGCTCGACCCTGGTCACCTGCAAGTGAGAGAAAGCAGGGGCCAGATGTAAATGGGACAAGGCAGGAAAGTGTCTCCAGAAGGTTCTCAGGGTGGTGTCCTCCACTCCAAGGAAGATCAAGGATTAATTCTCCATTTCACTGAGTTTTTGAGATGGTTTTCTTGCCAACAAGGGGAGGGTAGCCCAGCTGAGCCTTGCTGAGTGCTGCGTGTGGCCAGTCCAGTAGCAGGCTCTGACCCTGCCGAGCTGGGGCACAGCAAAGCACGCCAGCCCTGGCCGCTGGTCACTCCCCCAGAGCATGGCTGTGCTTACCCTGCCCCACCCAGGCTGCCCTGGCCATTCTCAGGATGGACAGAATCACAAAATCAAGGAATGGTTTGGGTTGGCAGGGACATCACAGCTCATCTCATCCCACCCCTGCCGTGGGCAGGGACCCCTCCCAGTGTCCCAGGCTGCTCCCCACCCTCCCAGGGAACAATTCCTGCCTGATCTCCCATCCAGCCCTGCCCTCTGGCACTGGGAAGCCATTCCCTGTGTCCTGTCCCTCCAGCCCTTGTCCCCAGTCCCTCTGCAGCTCTCCTGGAGCCCCTTTAGGCCCTGGCAGGGGCTCTGAGCTCTCCCTGGAGCCTTCTCCTCTCCAGCTGAGCACCCCCAGGTGTCCCAGCCTGGCTCCAGAGAAATAAAAATGTGGGCATTTTAAGCTAAAAGCCTAAGGGAATATCACTTTCCCAGAGGGACAGCTCTGCAGGGATGACATCCAGGGCAAGGATATGAGATCTCCCTGACCTTCTCCAGTGCTTTGCCACTTGAGACCATGAGCTAACTGTGCCTCCTGTGTGAGCCATAATTCCCCCAGCAGCTGCTTCTCCGGGGCTGCCCAAGCAGCCCCTGTCCTGGCACATATCCAGGGATGTGGCTTCTTCCAAGGCCACTTCCAGCTCTCCTTGCAGTTGGGTTCAAAATAAAACACCAGAAGCACAAAGCAGAGCCTTGGTGGGAAGGATGACCAGATGGACCACGTGGCTGTGCCTGGATCTTCCAGGGCATCTTGTCACCCTGCCAGCTCTTCAGGGATACCTGAATCCACCCTTCTCCCTTTGGGCAAAGCCCTTTCCCCGCAGACTCAGCTCGTGGTGCCTTTGAACAGGGGCCAGGGAAGGAACCTGAGCACCCCACAGTGACGGGCCCGAGTCCTCCAGCACTTCTCCTGCCGCCTCCTGCAGAGCAGGAGCTCTTTGCAGTTCACTGAGCCTCTTGCTAAACATCTTTGACATTTGATTTGAGGAATAAAGGTCAGGCTACTCTGAGAATGGTAATGTGAGTTTAGTGAACAAAATCTGTCAGAGTCTGCATTGCTGCACTTCTTTTTGGAGGGTGGTGGAGGCCAGGGAGCTGTGTGCCCTGATCCTGCAGAGCTGTGTGCCCTGATCCTGCGGAGCTGTGTGCCCTGATCCTGGGGAGCTGTGTGCCCTGATCCTGCGGAGCTGTGTGCCCTGATCCTGCGGAGCTGTGTGCCCTGATCCTGGGGAGCTGTGTGCTCTGATCCTGCAGAGCTGTGTGCCCTGATCCTGCAGAGCTGTGTGCCCTGATCCTGGGGAGCTGTGTGCTCTGATCTCGGGGAGCTGTGTGCCCTGATCCTGCAGAGCTGTGTGCCCTGATCCTGGGGAGCTGTGTGCTCTGATCTCGGGGAGCTGTGTGCCCTGATCCTGGGGAGCTGTGTGCCCTGATCCTGGGGAGCTGTGTGCCCTGATCCTGGGGAGCTGTGTGCCCTGATCCTGGGGAGCTGTGTGCCCTGATCCTGGGGAGCTGTGTGCCCTGATCCTGGGGAGCTGTGTGCCCTGATCCTGGGGAGCTGTGTGCCCTGATCCTGGGGAGCTGTGTGCCCTGATCCTGGGGAGCTGTGTGCCCTGATCCTGGGGAGCTGTGTGCCCTGATCCTGGGGAGCTGTGTGCCCTGATCCTGGGGAGCTGTGTGCCCTGATCCTGGGGAGCTGTGTGCCCTGATCCTGGGGAGCTGTGTGCCCTGATCCTGGGGAGCTGTGTGCCCTGATCCTGGGGAGCTGTGTGCCCTGATCCTGGGGAGCTGTGTGCCCTGATCCTGGGGAGCTGTGTGCCCTGATCCTGGGGAGCTGTGTGCCCTGATCCTGGGGAGCTGTGTGCCCTGATCCTGGGGAGCTGTGTGCCCTGATCCTGGGGAGCTGTGTGCCCTGATCCTGGGGAGCTGTGTGCCCTGATCCTGGGGAGCTGTGTGCCCTGATCCTGGGGAGCTGTGTGCCCTGATCCTGGGGAGCTGTGTGCCCTGATCCTGGGGAGCTGTGTGCCCTGATCCTGGGGAGCTGTGTGCCCTGATCCTGCAGTGCTGTGTGCCCTGATCCTGCGGATCTCTGTGCCCTGATCCTGCAGAGCTGTGTGCCCTGATTCTGGCACATTCTCGGGCAGGGAGCCCTTCTCTGGCTGATGTGGACAGGACTGACCCACCAGAGGGACACAGGGCCTGACCCAGCTCCTGCAGCTCCTGCTCTGGAGGGGAGCAGGTTCCCTCTGCACCTTCATTAAGGTTTACTCCTCTTGCTGAGTGATCCAGAGAAACTTTTTACTGGAGCTCATGCCAGGGCCCTCCGCAGCCTGTGGACAGTGGAGCAGGATGGCACAGCCCAGCCCCGGCTGCCCAGCCTTCCCAGGCACGGTTTAGTTTCCATGGCAGCATCCCTGACTGCTCCTGTCTTTCATGTCAGGGGTACCTCAGTCCTGCTCCAGCTCTTGCATCCCAATTTCTGTGTACCGTGGGGCAGTTCAGCTCTGAATTTTTTTTTCCCTGTTTGTTTTGTTTTCTTTTTTGGGTTTTTTTTTGGTATCATACAAAGTAAAAAGATATTTTAGAATAGGATATATCCGAACAAAATACTCTAGCATTTCCAAAATGAGAAGCACAGTTGAATTTGTCCACATTTTATCAAATTCAGCATAAATTCCAGGATTGTCTTGCCTCCTTTCAGACCTTTTCCCCCCTCTTTGCTGGGAATGCTTTGTCAGCTCTGCAGACCCCCTTTCCCCTGTGTATCCACCTCCTGCCCCATTGCTGGAGCTGCTGTGGTTTGTCCCCCTCTCCTATGGACACAAGCCTTGCTTTTGTGTGCAATCAGGTGCAGCCCGCTGCCATTTCATGCTTTGACACTCACAGCACACCCAGAGAACACAACTTTTCTCACATGCAAAAACCACAAATACCTGGTGAAGCCACAAGTTCCATATTTGCAATGCAATAATCTCATTTATACATGTGAATGTTCTCTGGCCACAAAATCCTTAACCATTCAATACCTCTTGAAGTGAAACAACTTCTGTTGAGCTAATTTAGGAGCCATCACAACTCTCAGCTTTCCAAAGCTGGAAATCACTGCTGATGCATATTCCCTCCTCTGCTTTGCCATCTTGAATAAGGGTAAATTCTTCTGTATTTACTTCTGTAAGACAGCAGTCAGTCAGTTCTCTGTGGCCTGAGCATCAGGTTTCTTCTCTTTACTTGTGGGATCACATTTAGAACTCTACTCTGAAAGTACCCTGACTCTCAAAGTCAAGTGCTTCCAATGCTGAAAGCACCAAAATGAAGGCTGTGTTCAGCTCCAGCCTCTTGAGCAGGATCATTACAATGCAGTATTTAATTACAACGATCATATACTGGTTTTTCCACAGAATCCCTAACTCATTCCATGCCTGGGTAGTCATTCAATATTTCCCTTAATCCTCCCCATCCGATGTGTGCTGCAGGCTTTGTTTGCTGCACACCATCCAAAGCCTCTGTTGACTACAGAATTATTCATTTCCTCTGGGGGCTCCTCTGCTCTTTCATCGGGGCTCTGCATGCTTCTCAAGTGTGAACAAATTCATTTCCACGAAACACCTGTGCAACAACCTTGCACTTTCTCCCTCGAGAGCTGAGGCAGAGAGAGGAGCACCATTGTGAGAGCCTGGGTTTGGATGCTCTCATCCCATCCCAAGCCATCCCTGGAGCTTGATTTTCCATGGACTTTGCATTTCTTTACATTTCTTTACGTTCCTCCTGTTCAAAGCACAGCTCCTGTTGGCTTCACTTCCAAGTGCTCAGCACTCCTGCAAATGTGACCCCAGGATCTCCCCCTGGGACCTGGCAAGGAGAAAGGAATAATTAAGCTCAGCTCAGAATTCTGGCGGAAATGCAAGGGTAGGAAGGAGCCCACGTGAGAGTGCACATTTTTCCCTCCTGCAATTCCTTCCTTTGTTTTATAAATGTTTGAGATCTTCCCAGGGAATGAGCGATCCTGGTTGGTTACACAGGCCCTGGAGAGAGGCCGTGCACTGACACCGCTGTGCAATTAAGACCAGTAAAAACCTCACGGCATTCCGTGCTCTGTCCTCTCCCCATCCTGCTCTCATTCCCTCTCCACCTTCAGATAGTCCCTCAGCCCCCCTGGGAACGGCTTTGTCCTTGTGCCAGCTCCTGTGCACCTCTCCCACCAGACCTCTCAATCCAGAGCCATNAGGATCAGCAAGGACTCAGGGCCTCATGCAGCAGGCACTGCAGGGGCTGCACAGCGCCTCAGACAGGACAATGCAGCTCCTGCAGCAGAGGCTGTGGTTGCACTGCAGGAGCGGGCACCGTGCTGGCCACAGCTCCCCTGCTGCTGTGCCTGCCCTCTCCACACCGCCAGTATCCCAGTCGGGAGGCTTTGAACTGAAGCCTTATAGTGGAAAAGAGAAGCTTTGGAGGACCTAATTGCAGCCTTCCAGTACCTGAAGGGAGCCTATAAGGGGAATGGAGATTTTATTGGAGGGACAGGACACAGGGAATGGCTTCCCAGTGCCAGAGGGCAGGGCTGGATGGGAGATTGGGCAGGAATTGTTCCCTGGCAGGGTGGGCAGGCCCTGGCACAGGGTGCCCAGAGCAGCTGTGGCTGCCCCTGGATCCCTGGCAGTGCCCAAGGCCAGGCTGGAGCAGCCTGGGAAAGTGGAAGGTGTCCCTGCCCATGGCAGGGGGTAGAACAAGATGGGTTTTAAGGTCCCTTCCAACCCAAATCAGTCTGGGATTCCATTTTATGAGTGTCACAAAAAACAACCCCTGATGCTCACTGTGCAGTGTCACAACTTGTACCCAACTTGCTCTGGAGACGAGGAGGCTCAGGGAGGACCTCAGTGCTCTCTGCAGCCCCCTGAAAGGTGTTTGTAGCGAGGTGGAGCTCTTCTGCCATGTCCCAAGTGAAAGGATGAGAGGGGGTGGCCTTATGTTGCACCAGATTAAAGAAAACATTTTTTTTTTCCCCTGACAGAGTGGTCAGGTATTGGAATAAGTTGCCCAGGGTGGTGGTGGTGTCACCACCTCTGGAAGTGTTCCAGAGGTGTCTGGATGTGGCACCTGGGGACGTGGGCTAGGGGTGATTATGGTGGTGCTCGGCTGAGGTTGGATGAGATGATTTNGAGCTTGATTTTCCATGGACTTTGCATTTCTTTACATTTCTTTACGTTCCTCCTGTTCAAAGCACAGCTCCTGTTGGCTTCACTTCCAAGTGCTCAGCACTCCTGCAAATGTGACCCCAGGATCTCCCCCTGGGACCTGGCAAGGAGAAAGGAATAATTAAGCTCAGCTCAGAATTCTGGCGGAAATGCAAGGGTAGGAAGGAGCCCACGTGAGAGTGCACATTTTTCCCTCCTGCAATTCCTTCCTTTGTTTTATAAATGTTTGAGATCTTCCCAGGGAATGAGCGATCCTGGTTGGTTACACAGGCCCTGGAGAGAGGCCGTGCACTGACACCGCTGTGCAATTAAGACCAGTAAAAACCTCACGGCATTCCGTGCTCTGTCCTCTCCCCATCCTGCTCTCATTCCCTCTCCACCTTCAGATAGTCCCTCAGCCCCCCTGGGAACGGCTTTGTCCTTGTGCCAGCTCCTGTGCACCTCTCCCACCAGACCTCTCAATCCAGAGCCATCCCTCTCCCTTCCTCACACGCAGGAGCCATTCCTGGCCCGGAGAGTCTCCTCCAGCCACGGCTCTCAGCTGGAGCAGGGGTTTGGACTCATGGATAATTTTTATCCTGGTGGAGTTAGGGAAATCATGGGATGTGGGAACAGGCTTCACATTGCTCCTCTTTGGCTCCTTCCTCTGGGAATGGGGGGTCCAGCCTTGGATCAGAGGTCTCACATCACACCAGGGACCTACAGGACAGCAGCAGCATCTGTCCCCAAAGAGCACTTGAGTGTCCCAGGCCCTTGCTCTGCCCAAGCAGAGGCTGAGCAGATGTGGAGCAGGGGGATTTGGCTGTTGGTGCTGCATGGAGCACACAGATCACGAATGAGCTGAAGACCACAAGGAAAAGCCAGAAAGAATCTGCTAGAGCCCATGGATGGTGTGCAGTGACACAATTCTGGCAGTGCTTATGATCCCAAAGCTGCCATCGTGGAGGAAACTTGACCCCATCCCCACGTTGTGGGGAAACCCTCGCAGCTCTGCCCTGGCTGCTGCTTTTCCCAGCAGGCTCACTGTGCTCTTTCCGCACTCTGGAATGCCCAGCCCTGGTCAGATGTGGGTGCTGGAGGTGCCTGAGGAGTTGGGATAAGAGCAGGCTGTCCAGCACCGGTGATCCAGCTGAGGGAGGGCTAAAGCAGTTGCTTAAACCACTACATTTAACCCCAGTGGCTCCATCACCATGGCATGGAGCATTTCCCATTTTTATTTCCAAGCCACTAACAGCACTTAGCATCTGTAGAAGTTTCTGTTGCCAAGGCTCAGGGTTTGGGGAAGAAACCAGGAAGATATCTGAGAGATGTGCACGGAGAGCCTGCTGTGTGCCCAGAGGTGGGTGCTGTGTGGGGCTGGGGATGTGCTCGGGGAGCTGACACTCATCCCACAGGTAAGAGCAGCAGCTGCTTTCCCACCCTGAGCTGTGTGGGACCCCCAGGGGATGGAATCCCCAGGGAATGGGGTCTCCAGGGAATGGGATCCCCAGCTGGGCAGCTGTCTGTCCCTATCCCTGCCATTGAAGAAGCATGAATCTGCTTCTCTGTTTGTTTAGGAAAGGTTTCCTGCTCACCTTCCCAAACTCCCAGACAACTGCTCTGACATATTTTCCCTGTCAATGCAAAGACAACACAGTCTGTTGAAACAGCTGCCCGGGCCTGCCAGGTTCTTGGTATTACAGAGCCATTTCCAAGGGACTGGCAGGGCAGTTGTGAATCCTACGTGGTCCAGACCAGACCTGCAGCTCTCCCCTGGAGAAGCACAGCGTCTTCCCGCTTCCAAAGCTTTTACTGAGCTAATTCTCTGCAGACAATGTGGATAACAGCTGGTATGGCCGTGAACCTTCTGCTTTTCCAAGTGGGTAACAGGGCTGCATGGCTCTGTGCTCACACTGACATCACCTTCCCTGGCTTTTATGGACACAAGCCCAAGGTAAGGAATGACACAGCTCCAGGTGCCAAGCCAGGCTGGAGCAGGATCAGCAAGGACTCAGGGCCTCATGCAGCAGGCACTGCAGGGGCTGCACAGCGCCTCAGACAGGACAATGCAGCTCCTGCAGCAGAGGCTGTGGTTGCACTGCAGGAGCGGGCACCGTGCTGGCCACAGCTCCCCTGCTGCTGTGCCTGCCCTCTCCACACCGCCAGTATCCCAGTCGGGAGGCTTTGAACTGAAGCCTTATAGTGGAAAAGAGAAGCTTTGGAGGACCTAATTGCAGCCTTCCAGTACCTGAAGGGAGCCTATAAGGGGAATGGAGATTTTATTGGAGGGACAGGACACAGGGAATGGCTTCCCAGTGCCAGAGGGCAGGGCTGAATGGGAGATTGGGCAGGAATTGTTCCCTGGCAGGGTGGGCAGGCCCTGGCACAGGGTGCCCAGAGCAGCTGTGGCTGCCCCTGGATCCCTGGCAGTGCCCAAGGCCAGGCTGGAGCAGCCTGGGAAAGTGGAAGGTGTCCCTGCCCATGGCAGGGGGTAGAACAAGATGGGTTTTAAGGTCCCTTCCAACCCAAATCAGTCTGGGATTCCATTTTATGAGTGTCACAAAAAACAACCCCTGATGCTCACTGTGCAGTGTCACAACTTGTACCCAACTTGCTCTGGAGACGAGGAGGCTCAGGGAGGACCTCAGTGCTCTCTGCAGCCCCCTGAAAGGTGTTTGTAGCGAGGTGGAGCTCTTCTGCCATGTCCCAAGTGAAAGGATGAGAGGGGGTGGCCTTATGTTGCACCAGATTAGATTTAAGAAAACATTTTTTTTTTCCCTGACAGAGTGGTCAGGTATTGGAATAAGTTGCCCAGGGTGGTGGTGGTGTCACCACCTCTGGAAGTGTTCCAGAGGTGTCTGGATGTGGCACCTGGGGACGTGGGCTAGGGGTGATTATGGTGGTGCTCGGCTGAGGTTGGATGAGATGATTTTGAAAGTCTCTTCCAACCTCAATGGTTCTGTGATTCTGGGCTTCAAACAAACCATTTGCCAAAATGCAGAGTCTCTTTCCCCATCTGTGAAAGACTGTTTTCAGTGTCAAAGATTTCTCAAAACAAAATGAAACAGCTGAATTAGAAAATCACTATAATTTTGTAGAGAGTTTAAGTGATCCATTAAGGGATTTGTTACTGCAGGGTGGGCAGAGCAAAGCTGAGCTGGGGCGACGGCCGAGGTGGGCTGACCCCTGAGCAGGCCCAGGAAATTGCTGGATCTGTGACCCGCAGCTGCAGGTGCTGGGGAGCTGCAGCCACGCTGTGTGCCCTGGGCAGCAAATCAAGGAATGCTCCAGCAAAAAGGCAGAGCGCTGGAAATGCTCTGAGGCTCTGTGCTTCAGCCATGCAATAGGAAGTGATTCTTGGCTCAGGAATGTTCTCAGTTTAGGAACCAGTCCTACAGCAAGGGCAAGAGATTGGGGTAAGTGTAGAGCTCATTGTGCTCATCAGAGAAGCAAAACCTGCCTTCACAGCTGCAGATGAAAGGATGGAGCCTGCTGAGAAGGCAGTGGCACCTTTGAAACTCGGTTAATTAGGTTAAAGGAAATAAAGGCAGGAGGTTTCTGTTTCTTCCCAAGCAGTCAGTGAAAGGTTTCATACATGGGCTGCAGGGTCTCTCCCTCCCCAGCAGGGTCCAGGAGCTGCTCAGAGAGCTGAAACACTGGCGAGTTCTTGTAAAATAGACACGTTTGTGTGTCTGCAAGGCTCTTCCAGAGCACTTGGCAGGGTGCTGGACACCAGTTTGGGAGCAGCAGCTCTCCCAGGGGTGTAGCAGAAGTTTAGTCAAGGGGGCAACAAGGTCTTGGTGCTCAGCTCTCCAGTGAGTCTGGGTGTCTTTCAGGAAGGTGTCTGACCCCTTTACATAACCAAAGCATTGAGTGGGATTAGCTGTTCAAACGCAGTTCTGGCCATCAAGAGATCTTCACCTCAGCAGGTGTCCAGGTGCCCCGGAAGCCAAAGCAGGGACGTGGGTCTGGAGCAAACCCAGCTGCTTCTGGAAGCACCAACTGGCCCAGGAACCTGAGCAGAGAGCTCGGCCTCAGGCATTGGCAACATGTACATGCGCCACGTGAGAACAGTTCATCGCCGGGGCTTGGGAGAGTGCCTTAGTTTGGAAAAGAAAGGTGTCTGCTAGGGAGGGCAGGGCCTCAATGGGAATGGAGAATTTGGAGCCCCTCC